>AWOL01S0076911.1:29552-68900 GCA_000715115.1 Nicotiana otophora | reverse complement strand
GTCATATAGTATCGAGTGAGGGGATCCAGGTGGATCCGAAGAAGATTGAAGTAGTGCAGAGTTAGCTAGACAGTCCTCAGCTACAGAGATCCGGAGTTTTCTTGGTTTGGCGGGGCATTACCATCGCTTTGTAGAGGGATTCTCATCTATTGCAGCACCTATGACTGGGATGACCCCGAAGGGTGCTCCGTTCAGGTGGAAAGAGCAATGTGAGGAGAGCTTTCAAAATCTCAAGACATCTTTGAATACGGCCCCAGTATTGGTATTGCCTACAGATTCGGGGTCTTATACTATATATTGTGATGCATCGCGGATTGGTCTCGGCGCGGTGTTGATGCAGGATGGTATGGTGATTGCCTATGCGTTCTGACAACTGAAGGTGCATGAAAAGAACTATCCTATCCACGACCTTGAGTTAGCAGCTATTGTTCATGCCTTGAAGATTTGGCGGCATTATTTGTACAGTGTTCCTTGTGAGATTTACACCGATCATCGGAGTTTGCAGCATCTGTTTAAGCAAAAACATCTTAACTTTTTTCAGCGGAGGTGGTTGGAGCTACTTAAGGATTATGATATCACTATTTTGTACCACCCTGGGAAGGCCAATGTGGTGGCCGATGCTTTAAGTCGCCGTGCAGAGAATTTGGGGAGCTTAGCACATCTATGAGCAGCAGAGAGGCCCATGGCGTTAGATGTTCAGGCCTTAGCCAACCAATTTGTGAGATTAGATATTTCTGAGCTGAGTCGAGTATTGGCTTGTGTGGTCTCTCGGTCTTCTGTTTATGATCGTATCAGGGAGCGTCAGTATGATGACCCCCATCTGCTTGTCCTTAGGGACACGATCCAACACGGTGATGCTAATGAGGTCACTATTGGATATGATGGTGCATTAAGGATGCATGACAGGCTATGTGTGCCCAATGTAGATTGTTTGCGTGAGTTGATTCTCCATGAGGCTCATAGTTCACGGTACTCTATTTATCCGGGTGCTGCAAAGATGTATCAGGACTTGAAACAACATTACTGGTGGAGGAGAATAAAAAAGAACATAGTAGAGTATGTGGCTCGATGTCTGAATTGCCAGTAGGTAAAATATGAGCATCAGTGACCAGGTGGATTGCTTCAGAAGTTAGAGATTCCGGAGTGGAAATGGGAGCGAATCACTATGGATTTCGTTGTTGGACTCCTACGGACTCAACAGAGGTTTGATGTAGTTTGGGTGATTGTGGATAGGCTGACCAAGTCGGCTCATTTCATTCCTGTGATGACTACCTATGCTTCCGAACAGCTAGCTCGAATCTACATCCGTGAGATCGTCAGGCTTCATGGCATACCGGTATCTATTATCTCTGACCGGGGTACACAGTTTACATCACGATTCTGGAGAGCTGTACAACATGAGTTGGGTACTCGGGTTGAGTTGAGCATAACATTTCACCCTCAGATGAGCGGGCAGTCCAAGCGCACTATTCAGATATTAGAGGATATGCTACGTGCGTGTGTTATAGATTTTGGGGGTGCTTGGGACCAGTTCTTGCCACTTGCAGAGTTTGCTTACAACAATAGTTATCAGTCCAGCATTCAGATGGCACCGTATGAGGCTCTGTATGGTAGGCGGTGTCGGTCCCCAGTGGGTTAGTTTGAGCCCGGCGAGGCCAGATTATTGGGTACGGACTTGGTTCAGGACGCCTTGGAAAAGGTTAAGGTGATTCAGGATAGACTTTGCACAGCCCAATCCATACAGAAGAGTTATGCTGACCGGAAGGTTTGCGATGTGGCATTCATGGTTAGAGAGCGAGTATTTCTCCGGGTTTCGCCTATGAAGGGCGTTATGAGGTTTGGAAAGAAGGGCAAGCTGAGCCCAAGGTTCATTGGTCCATTTGAGGTATTGCGGCGAGTTGGAGAGGTTGCTTATGAGCTTGTCTCGCCTCCCAGTCTAGTAGGAGTTCATCCGGTATTTCATGTTTCTATGCTCCGGAAGTATCACGACGATCCATCCCATATGTTGGATTTCAGCTCAGTCCAATTGGACAAGGATCTATCTTATGTTGAGGAGCCAGTGGCTATTTTAGAGAGGCAGGTCAGAAAGCTAAGATCAAAGAACATTGCTTCCGTGAAGGTTCATTGGACGGGAAAATCGGTCGAGGAGGCGACTTGGGAGACCGAGCAGGATATGATCATCCATTATTTTCATCTTTTTACTACTTCAGGTATGTCTCTATGCTCGTTCGAGGATGGACAATTATTTTAAGAGGGGGAGTATGTAACGATCCGGTCAGTTGTTTTGAAAGTAATAGCCCCGATCCCCTATTTACTGCTTCTCCTATATCTATTTTCTGCTATTGTGACTTTCCAGGAGGTTTCAATTTTTTTGGAGCGATTTAGGACACTTAGTTCCTAAACGAAAGCTTAAGTCTTAGGATTTTGACCGTAGTCGGAATTGTGTGAAGAAGACTCTAGAATTGAGTTTCTTCGGTTTCGTTAGCTCCGTTGGGTGATTTTGGACTTAGGAGCGTGTCCGGATTGTGTTTTGGAGGTCCGTAGCTCATTTAGGCTTGAAATGGCGAAAGTCGAATTTTTGGAGTTTTGGGCCGGTAGTGAAATTTTTGATATCGGGGTCGGTTTTTGATTCCGGAAGATGGAGTAGGTACGTAATATTGAATATGACTTGTGTGTAAAATTTGGGATCAATTGGACTTGGTTTGGTTAGTTTCGGCATCGATTGTCGAATTTGGAAGTTTCGGGTTCTTTAAGATTGAATCGTGGGATGATTTGTGATTTTAGCGTTAGTTGATGTGATTTGAGGGCTTGACTAAGTTCGTATGGTGTTTTAGGATTGGTTGGTATGTTTGGTTGAGGTCCCGGGGGCCTCGGGTGAGTTTCGAGTGCTTAACGGATCAAAAGTTAGATTTGTGTTGCTGCTGAAGTCTTCAGGCTTCCGATTCCGAGACGTGGGCCCGGGTCGACTTTTTAGGGAGAATTTAAGAATTTTTGTTAAAGTATTGATTTAATCAATAAGATGAGTCTATTATGGTTGTATTTATAATATGTAATTTCTTTTGGCTAGATTGTGCCATTCAGAGCTGGATATTCGTGGGAAAGGCATTCTTACCAATTGATTGAGCTTGATTCGATGTAAGTGGCTTGTCTAACTTTGTGTGGGGGAAATCCCCTTAAGATTTGGAACTATTGTGATATGTGAGTGCCGTGTACGTGAGGTGACGAGTACGTACACGTGCTAGTTGTGGAAAAAACCTGATTTTTCTTACTGAGCAACAACCTGTTTTCCTTTCATTTTGAGTTATACCATTTTAATGAGTATTAATCTATTTTTCATTATTAATTGAGTTATTCCAATATGTGTAGCTATCCTGTTTAGTCTAATACAGCATGTCTACGTGTCTTAATTGTTCATGTGAACTCTGTGCAACATGCTTAGTGAATTGCCTACTTCTTCCTTGACTGGTACTTAGTCTAAATCGTAAGATTTTGTGATGTAGTTGCATTTCTATTGTTTGCGCTGCATATTTACTTTGGGACTATGAAACGGTATTCAGGGAGATCTCCCTGTCTTGCATATTTACTTTGGGACTACGAAACAGTATTCTGGGAGACCCCCATGTCTTGCATATTTACTTTGGGAGTTAGGACTACGGAACGGTATTTCGGGAGATTCCCCTACACATTTACGTTTGGGACTACGAGACGGTATCTTGGGAGATCCCCTGTTGTGTTCTGTTTACTGAGCTGTTACCTTATATGATTTCATTGTTGTTAAATTTCAGCCTTTAATTTATTGCGGTATTATACTCTATATTGATTTATTATATATTTACCAGTAGGGCCCTGACCTGACCTCGTCACTACTCGACCGAGGTTAGGCTTGGCACTTACTGGGTACCGATTGTGGTGTACTCATGCTACTCTCTGCACATGTTTTTCGTGTGCAGATCCAGGTACTCCTTATCAACCGCACTATCAGTGCGCCAGAACAGCTTTGGAGACTTCAAGGTATATCTGCCGCGTCCGCAGACCTCGGAGTCCCATTCTACTCTTTCCCATGTCCATTATCTTCTGTATTTTTCCTTTGTTAGACTCTGATGTATAGGGACACTAGATATTTCTTCTGTAGTTTGTGATTCACGATGTTCCGGATTTTGGGATTTGTTGTGTATTTTTGAGTAGTTGGTTAAATTTATATTTTACTTCATTATTCCACAAAATGTTAGGCTTACCTAGTTGTAGAGACTAGGTGCCGTCACGACGTCACATGGAGGGAAAATTGGGTCGTGAAAATTAAACACACTATTTTATCAATCAAACATAGCAAAAATCTAAGATTAAAAAAAAGATAAGTTGGTAAAATAGCAACTTATCACTTAATGAGATGAGACACGGTACATATCTTCTCTATATGTGAATCCGCGTGACTTGATTTGTCTAATCACGCATTTCTTCTCTATATGCAAGTTGGATGATTTAATGACATTGGACACATATCTTCTATATATACTGAATTGTTAACTAGAAAAAGAGCATGTTACGTTATTTTTGGGCACCGATGAGTCTTTATATTTTGTTTATGACTTGATAAACATTTTGATGTATACTTGTGTGATATATGAATTGAACATGTTATTTGGTGAGTATCATTTACAATTCTTGCCATAATTACCTCGCCGAGGTTGGTTATGATCCTTGCTGAGTACATGAGGTCGGTTGTACTCGTACTACACTTTTGCACCTTGTGTGCAGATCTTGGAGCCGATACTACTCTGGATGGTGGGAGCTGAAATTGAAGAAGTACCTTCTTTCCCGGATATAGCTACTATTTGTCGGCTGTGGTTTTGGATTCTTACTCTGTTTATGTATATTCCAAACAAATGTTGTGTTTATTTTTTTCATACCCATTTTGTAAATTTAAGTTTTAGTGACTCGTGACTTGTACTAACAATCATTTGGTTATTGTATGGAAATTTAGTTAATTCAGTTACTAATTTCGTATTATTTGCATTAGAATTGTGTTGGCTATTATTTGACATACCTAGCAGGTTTGGGTTAGGTTCCATCATGACTAGGTGAATTTTGGGTCATGACAAGTTGGTATCAGAGCTCTAGGTTCATAGGTTCTACGAGTCATGAGCAAGTGTGTAGTAGAGTCTTGCGGATCGGTATGATGACATCCATACCTATCTTTGAGAGGTGATAGGACATGTAGGAAACTTCCCATCTTTCTTTCTTATCGTGCGGCATTGATTCTGCCTGAAGTGTATCTCTTTGATTTCTTTCCATCTATTCTTATGTGATGTTGAGCACTCGGTATCAGCTGGGAATCGACGAATGGCGATGTTATGGATAAGGTGCGAGATGTGTTTTCTATGTTGTGGAGATAGGCCAATATGGAGGACTTGAGTTCAAGTTCGGACCGTAGCTTGGGCTTGATAGTTTCAATTGTGTGAGTATGTATTTTTGGACTTATATGTCTAGTAGTGCCCCGAAGAGTGGGATTGGTGGCTTAGTGAATGGTTGGATAGCTATGTGATGAGTATTATGTGACTGAGCACTATGTTTAGATAGGTTGGATGTGACGAGAAGATTTTTTCTTGGGATGCGAAAGGGCTATGGATGCTTGATTTCTGTCTTGATATGTTGTGTAGTCTTAAGTTATGAATGTGTTAGGGATCTTTCAACTGTACATTTGAGAAATGGAGTAGATTCTTATATCTTGTTGACAATTTCAAACTCTAGAGGATTTAGCTTTTGCATAGTAGTTGTGACCATAATAGGGCGTAGAGGGATGCCAGTTTGAGGCTAAACAAGTGGGTTATCTCATGCAGATGTTCTGAGGTTGTGTGATCCTTATGATATTTGTAGAGAGTTTTATTTCTACCAGTGGGATTGTATGTGCTACACTTGGAGTTTGGATTACTTGAGGAAGTTTGCTCGACTGTCGTAAGGGTGATTATGCACTTGGTAGAAGATTTGAGGTATTTTATGACTGGTACTACATGAGATTATGAAGGATTTAGTTGAATTACAGTGCGTTATCATGGCAGATATGAAGTAAGGATATTGTGGGTTATTGGATGTTATGTTATGTGGGTTCGAGCCAAGTGGGGTGGTCTGCTATCGACGAACAGATTGCATGGTTATGTATTATACCAGATTGGGTCTGAGGCACATTTGTGGATCAGTTATGACTTGAAGGAGGTTGACTTTGATGATGGTGCGGGGAAGGAAGCTGTCGGATGCAGGATGTACTATACTTTATGGACATTGTGGAAATCATGGAATGATTCGGGTTTGTTATTCGCGGTGGATTTAGTGTGTAATGAGAAAGGATTCACTCGGGTGCTAAAAGGTGTGGTTACTTCTTTAGGTGTTTATGTGCAAATGGAGCACAAGTCTTTCGGCTCGTAATGGAAGTGCCTTGGATATTGGAACATAGTGGATGAGTCTCAAGAAAGTTCTAATGAGTTCAATATTCATATGTGTTATTTGGGGTTTTCTAGATTTGTATATGGCTAAGATATGACATTTGAATTGGACGTGCGGAGACTTGCAGTAGTTCTATATAATTAGTGATCCTACATTTCAATATTAGAATGGTTAAAGAAATAGGTTTAGATTCACAAAAGGTCTCTTCAAAGTGGGCATTTCAGTTGCGGTACTATTGGGTGCTTAAGAGGGAATACAATGGCTTATGGGATTCCAGACGACGTGGTTTCATGTTAAGATCTATTAGTTGAGATTTGGGTTAATGATCGTGGTGTGCTGACTAGGAGAAACATGAACGTAAAGGCACGTCGAGAGGAACTTGAAGAAATAGGATAGCTTGGTAGTGGATTGGATCAACATAGTAATAAAAGTGATCGGTTCCTTTGGTGTGGTAAGACTCTATAGGTGTTTGGTGGTAATACTCTTTAGTTGGGCGATCTGCGTGACTTGGTTGAGTTAGAGGGATTCTGTTATGATGTCTTAGTTATGTGCCAATGGGTTTCGAAGAGTTCTTGATAATTTTGACCATGACTTGGGACAAATATTTTCTAGGGTCATGGGGAATTTGTTGTGTGTTGTGGTTTTCTCCTGTATGGGGTCAAATGGAAGACTCCTGGTTGATGAGGTGCCTATCCTACTTGTGATTCAGAATTGATAATGGGGTTATCATGTTTTCATGGGACTGAGGTTTGCATGTATGAAGTTGTAGTTTTGCTTTGAAGGGAAAGTCATGGGTTCTAGATAGCATGGATGATTTCATATGTTTAGAATAATGACGGTTTCATATGTTTAGAATAATGCCGACACTATTTGATATCACCTAATAAGGGTGCGCATTTCAGAAGGAACACTGCATTTTGACTTGCGGATGCTTGACTAGTATTACGATAATCACCAGATTGTTGACTGCTGATGTTCTGATTTTTCTACATGGCGCAAATGACTCTTGGGAGTGTTCCTCGTGAGGTGATTGTGTATGAGAGACATTTCAGATATTTGAGTGGTGGAGTTGGGATTGGATATGGAGATTCTTGTATTCTAAGGATTTAAAGATTGGGAGTTCTCAGAGGCAAATTGTTTCTTGGTTGTGGGCTGTGAAGATATGGCCAGAGTTAGACAATTGATGGTATGTCTTATGGATAGGTTACTGTGGACTTTGGAGGGTTATTTACCTATTCGTGGATGATCGAAGTTGATTTGGGGCCCCATTGGTAGGCCTAATGAAAATGTATTTTCTACATCGTATCGAGTTTGTTTACTCTGCACAACTAGTTTTGAGGGGTGTGACATGGCTCGAGCGAGATGGCTCTTAGGGTGTTGAATGGTGGGTTGTGCCTTGGTTATGGTCTTCCTATCTATGGTATATTGTGCTACCCGTTTCTCCATGGTTATGATCATGCGCTTTGTGTGCTTATTGTTGATATACACGTATTTGGCGAGTATAAGAATTTGGGGAATGGCTAATCCATATGAGCCGGTTTGTTTGGATTAGGTTACGCTCCGCAGCGAAGTTATGGTGAGATAGGATCCTTTGTACTTATTTCGTGTGTTTTGTTTCTCCTCTGTGAGATGGGTCCATGGCATCACGCTTTGTGGTGGTGTTTGTTGAGCTTGCGGGAAGTTTCTCTTATTTGGTTCTCCTTCCATCATTGGTCACATTCTACTTGTTGCCTATTTAGTGCACGAATAATGTAGTATGTGGCTCTAGGTGGTATTGGTGTGTCATGTCGGTTGAGCAGGTTTTACTGGATGAAAGAAATTCATTGGATTGGGAGTGAGTGCTATCGGATTTGATTAAGTTATATTTGGAAGAATAATGTCAAAAGTCAGCTCAGAATTTGGCTATGGTCCTTGGCGGGCGAGAGAGCTCCACGACTTGTTGATCTGATGGGTGGTTATGAGTTTCCACATGTTTCTTTCATCCTTGGCAGTATAAGAAGGTTCAGAACAAAGTTTTATTTGGTATGAGGTATGTCGTTGGTACCGCATTTGTTAATCGGCAATTATTGAGGTCGAAAGTTGTTTCTATGAGTATATGAGCTATGTGATATATCATATGATTATATCTTGGGTAATAGTTATGGCTTGATACAACGTATTTAGACTTATACAGTATATAGATGCGATAATTAGGTCTTATAATAAATTTCAGATGTTGGAGATTGGGTTTTAAGATTTATTGACTAAGGTTGAAAAAAGAATCTTCAGTTAGTTGGTGTTGACGAGCTTATATGGATTGAGGTGGAATGGGATCACTCGTGGGTACATGTATGGTGAGTTTATACAGTGATTTGATGTCTTTGGAATGACTCTTGGCACGTTGGGGTAGAATGTAACGATCCGACCGGTCGGTTTAAGAATTTGCATTCCGTTCGATGGTTTGGGCCGTGATTAGCTTCATATGATGTGTCATTACTTACGTGGATGATCATTTTTTGGTTTTCGAGTGGTTCAAGATCGATTTGGAAGAATGATTCTCATTTTAGAAGCTTTAATTTGGAAGAGTTGACCAAGTTTTACTTTTATGTATTTGACCTTATATCAGAATGTTGATGGTCTTGTTAGGTCCGGATGGTGATTTCGGACTTGGGCGTATCCCCAAATTTGCATTTGGAGGTCCGTAGGTCATTTTGGGGTCATTTGGCGAAAGTTGGTAATTTGAAGGTTTGGATAGTTCATAGGTTTAACCAGGAGTTAACTTTGATATGATCGGGTTTGGATTTTTTCTCTGGGAGTTGGAATAGGTTCGCTATTTCATTTGGAACTTGTATGTAAAATTTAGGTGATTTCGAGTTGTTTGGACATGTTCGACGTAAGTTTGGGATTTAAAATTTTGAAATATTTCATTAAGCTTAAATTGAGGTGTGATTCGTGGTTTTGATGTTATTCTGTGGGATTTAAGGTCTCGATTAGGTCAGTGTGATATTTTGGCACTTGTTGGTATGTCCATACGGGGTCTCGAGGGGCTCGAGTGAGTTTCAGGGTAGTTTCGGATAATGGGAGTGATGTTAGTGTTGCTGATTTTCTGTTGTTTCTGATGTCCATCGCGATCGCGAATAACTAATCGCAATCGCATAGTATATTTTGAAGCTGAGATATTTATGCTTCGCATTTGCGACATGGGAGTCACGTTCATTGTTGTCGGGCGGTTGGTGCTACAAGTTCGATTCTGGATGTCGCATTCGCGATAGTGTGCATGCGTGGTAGATATTGTTCATCGCGTTCCCGTGGGTGATGCCGCAGATGCGAAGGCTTATTAAGGGACAATGTTGCTCTCTTCTACGCGATCACAGAGGCTCTTCCGCAATTGTGATGCTAGGCGGTGCTTATAAGTTGTTAATTTCAGACTTTGAGCTTATTTTATCACCTTTTGAGATTTGGAGCTCGGATTTGGGCATTGTTTGAAGGAATGTTCACCACTTTGATTGGGATAATTGTTCTTGACTCGATTCTGAATTCTGTTATGATTATTATTCATGATTCTGTCTTTGATTTTGGCATTTGTGTGATGAATCCAAAAGAGAAATTGGGGGGTTTTGTTAAAACTTTTCTAAAGTGAATAATTGGACTTTGAACATCGATTCGGAGTCGGATTTAGATGTAACTTATATGGTTGGACTCGTATTCGAATGAGTTTTAGGAATTTATGAGTTTGGTCAGGTTCCAGGGTACGGGCCCAGATTGACTTTTTGGTTGACTTTGAGTAGTTGATTAAAGATTCAACTTTTATCGTTTAGGTTTGATTCCTATGGCCTTATTTGATATTTTTGAGTTACGTTTGGCTAGATTCAAGTCGTTCGCAAGTCGATTCACACGGGATGGCATTTCTAAGTATTGTTTTGGATTCCTTGAGGTAAGTATCTTACCTAAGCTTAGTTGTGGAACTAGTTACACGAGCTATTTGTGATGTGGGGTTGAGCCCATGGGCGTGCACCAGGATATTATTCATGCTCGAGGTAGTTCTTAGGCTATGATATGCCTTGAATTGATTCCTAAGCTTCATGTTGTGATGTTTCTTTTATTTGTATCCCTTTTATGAGCTATTTGAATCATGTTTGAGGTTACATAGTGGTTAATTTCCTGATTGAACTTTGTAATTGCTACTTTCACGATGTAATTGCATGATTGGAGCTATGGAATACTTCGCACATGCATACACCTTATCATGTCATTTACACCGGTCCATGAGTATGAAATTTTATATCTATTGTTCTTGTACATGTATTCTTAAGTATCTACTTTCTATATGATATGGATTGGACGATGGCACGTGAACACGCCGTGCGGTTGATCTTTTGGCACGTCAACACGCCATTCGTATGATATTTTGTCACACACACACGTCGTGCGGTTGATATTTATGGAACATGAACATATCATGCGGATGATATTTTGGCACGTGAACATGCCGTGCGGTTGATATGGCACGTGAACATACCGTGCAGATGTTATTTTGGCACGTGAACACGCCATGCGGTTGTGTCACGACCCAAAATCCCACCATAGGCATTGTGATGACACCTAGTCTCTAAGACTAGGTAAGCCGATTACTTTCAACAATTAAGCTAGTTTAACAATGATAATTTACAACAGAGTTTAATGTGAATACCGTAACAAAAGCAAAATAAGCCTACACGATAATAATCATAACAACCTCCCAAGACTAGGTAATACAGAGTCACAAACTCTAGTTGAATACATGGAAAGATCTCAAAGATCGAAATACAATATTGTTCAAATAACAAGCTGACAGTACAATGAAAGAAAATGACTCCAAGGGATTGCGATGACCAAGCAGCTCTACATTGAATCCTCACGAGCAATAGGCTGACTCCGCCCGAGTGCGATATCTCCAATACCTGGCTCTGCACAAAAATGTGCAGAAGTGTAGCATGAGTACACCACAATTGGTACCCAGTAAATATCAAGACTAACCTCGTTGGAGTAGTGACGTGGTATAAGTCAAGACACCTACTAGTCAAAATAACATGTGTAGTATAAATATAGAGCTAATACTGAAAAGCGAAAAATCAGTAAATGGCAACAAGAATCCATATGTGATATAGACAGTAAAGTAATAAGAATACCGTGAAGGTACTATTGAAACTAAAAAAGGAAAACAAATAACAACCAATTAAGCAAGCCGTTCTAACACAAGTTTCGCAATGAATTTACTCTGCGATACCTCATCTCATATTCACAAGTTATGAGTCTTAACCTATAATCATATGCTCACATATCACGATCCAAAATTCTAACCTGTCGTGATGGCGCCTATCTCGGTACCAGGCAAGCCGATAATCTCGATAAACCACAATTTCTCTTAAGTTTGGAAATACAATAATTTAATACAATACAAATTTCCACAAATACTGACACGAACACTCCCCAAATCCTGGTGTCACTGAGTATATGAGCATCTAATATGAATACAAGTCTCGCAAATATGGTCTATAATAGTCTGAGACCAAATACAGTAAACAAGGAGATAGAGAAGGATAGACAAGGTCCTAGCCTTTGACATCCTCGGTTCTGCCTCGATCTTGGCCTTTGATCTTGGCCTTCGATCGAGCTCCTCGATCCTGGGTCTCGATCCTCGGCCTCAATCCTGGGCCTAAATTATGACCCTCGATCCTAGCCCTAGATCATGGCCCTCGACCCTGGGCTCGATCGTGGCTTCGATCTTGATCCTCGACCCTGCCTTTGATCGTGGCCCTCGACCCTGAGCTCGATCGTGGCTTGATCTTGGGCTCGATTTTTGGGCTCGATTCTGCCAAATCACGTCCGATTGACCTCAAATTTTGCACACAAGTCATTAATGACATAACAGAGGTATTCAAATTTTTAGAATCGGATTCTGACCCCAATATCAAAAAGTCAACCCCCGGTCAAACTTCCCAAAAATTTAACTTTCGGCATTTCAAGCCTAATTCCACTACGGACCTCCAAATAATTTTCCCCACACACTCCTAAGTCCAAAATCACTATACAGAGCTATTGGAATCATCAAAATTCAAATCCGAGGTCGTTTACACATAGGTCCATATCTGGTCCACTTTTCTAACTTAAATTTTCAGTTATAAGACTAAGTGTCTCATTTCACTCCGAATTCCTTCCGGACCCGAACCCACTAACCCGGTTAGTCATAAAATAACTACAAAACATAAATTGAGCAGTAAATAGGGGAACAGGGTTATAATACTCAAAATGACCGACCGGGTAGTTACATTCTGCCTCTCTTAAACAAATGTTCGTCCTCGAACGAGTTTAGAACAATACCTGGAGTTTCAAATAAGTGTGGATATTTTCTCCGCATCTCCTGTTCAATCTCCCAAGTAGCTTCTCCGGCTGGTTGGCCTCTCCACTGCACCTTCACTGATTCTATGCTCTTTGACCTAAGCTTTCTAACCTGTCGGTCTAAAATAGCCACCGGCTCTACATCATTAGACAAATTACTGCCTATCTGTACTGTACTGAAATCCAGAATATGAGACGGATCCTCGACATACTTTCGGAGCATGGATACATGGAACACTGGATGAACACCTGATAGACTAGGTGGCAAAGCAAGTTCATAAGCCACACCCAATTTTTTTAAGTATCTCAAAAGGCCCAATATACCGAGGGCTGAACTTGACTTTCTTCCCGAACCTCAACACACCATTCATGGGTGAAATCTTGAGCAGAACCTTCTCCCCAACCATGTGAACAACATCATGAACCTTACTCTCGGCATAACTCTTCTGTCTAGACTGTGTCGTGCGAAGCCGTTCTTGAATTACTTTGACATTCTCTAAAGTATCCTAAACCAAGTCTGTACCCAATAGTCTAACCTCACCCGGATCAAACCAACCCACTGGAGACCGACACTGTCTCCCATATAAAGCTTCATACGGAGCCATCTGAATACTTAACTGGTAGTTGTTATTGTAGGCAAACTCGCGAGTGGCAGAAATTGATCTCAAGAACCCCCAAAATAAATGACACAAGCGTGTAGCATATCCTCCAATATCTGAATAGTGCGCTCGGACTGTCCGTTCATTTGAGGGTGAAATGTTGTACTCAACTGAATCTGTGTGCCCAATTCTTGCTGCACTGCTCTCCAAAACTGTGATGTAAATTGCGTGCCCCGATCTGAAATGATGGACACTGGCACACCGTGTAGGCGAATAATCTCACGATTATAAATCACAACCAACCGCTCCGAAGAATAATTTGTACCAACTGGAATAAAATGTGCGGACTTGGTTAGCCGATCTACAATCACCCAAACAGCATCAAACTTTCTCAAGGTCCGTGAGAGCCCAACTACGAAGTCCATGGTAATACACTCCCACTTCCACTCCGGAATTTCAAGTCTCTGTAGCAATTCGCCCGGTCTCTAATGTTCATACTTTACCTGTTGACAATTTAGACACCGAGCTACAAACCCAACTATATCTTTCTTCATTCGCCTCCACCAATAATGCTGTCTCAACTCCTGATACATCTTTGCGGCACCTAGATGAATGGAGTATCGTGAACTGTGAGCTTCCTGGAGAATCAACTCACGCAAACCATCTACATTAGGCACACATTGCCTGCCCTGCATTCGTAATACACCGTCATCTTCAATAGTGACTTTCTTGGCATCACTGTGCTGAACCGTGTTCTTAAGAACAAGTAGATATGGATTATCATACTGGCGCTCTCTGATGCGATCATATAAAGAAGACCGAGAAACCACACAAGCCAAAACTCGATTCGGCTCGAAAACATCCAATCTCACAAACTAATTAGCCAAGGCCAGAACATCCAAGGCTAAAGGTCTCGCTGCTACCGGTAAGTATGCTAAGCTGCCCAAACTCTCTGCCTTACGACTCAAGGCATCGGCCACCACATTGGCCTTTCTGGGATGATAGAGAATGGTAATGTCATAATCCTTAAGCAACTCTAACCACCCCCGCTGCCGCAAATTAAGATCCTTCTATTTAAATAAATGTTGTAGACTCCGATGATCAGTATATACCTCACACTGGACACCGTACAAGTAATGCCGCCAAATTTTCAGGGCATGAACCATAGCTACTAACTCAAGATCGTGGACTGGATAATTCTTCTCATGTACCTTTAACTGTCTGGACGCATAGGAAATCACCCTATCATCTTGCATAAGCACTGCGCCGAGACCAATACGCGACGCGTCACAATATACAGTATAAGACTCTGAACCTGTAGGCAACACCAATACTGGAGCTGTAGTCAAAGTTGTCTTGAGCTTCTGAAAGCTCTCTTCACATTCACCCGACCACCTGAACGGAGCACCTTTCTGGGTCAATTTAGTCATAGGCGATGCAATAAATGAGAAACCCTCCACGAAGCGATGATAATAACCGGCCAAGCTGAGAAAACTCCAAATCTCAGTAACTGAAGATGGTCTGGGCCAATTCTGAACTGCCTCTATTTTCTTTGGATCAACCTTAGTTCCTTCGCTAGACACTATATGTCCCAAGAATGCCACCGAACTAAGCCAGAACTCACACTTAGAGAATTTGGCATAAAGTTTCTCCTCTCTCAGCCTCTGTAATACAATACCTAAGTGTTGTGCATGCTCCTCCTGGTTACGTGAGTACACCAGAATATCATCAATAAATACTACGACGAATAAATCAAGATATGGCTAAAATACACTATTTATCAAATGCATAAATACTGCTGGGGCATTGGTTAGCCCAAAAGACATCACAAGAAATTCATAGTGGCCATAACGAGTTTTGAATGTCGTCTTTAGAATATTCGAATCCCGAATTTTCAACTGGTGATACCCAGATCTCAAATCAATTTTGGAGAACACCCTCGTTCCCTGAAGTTGGCCAAATAAATCATCAATACGCGGCAATGGATATTTATTCTTGATTGTAACTTTGTTCAACTGCCTATAATCAATGCACATCCGCATAGAACCATCTTCCTTTTTCACAAACAGAACTGGTGCACCCTAAGGTGACACACTAGGCCTAATAAACCCCTTTTTAAGGAGTTCCTGAAGTTACTCTTTCAATTCTTTTAACTCAGGTGGTGCCATATGATACGGAGGAATAGAAATAGGCTGAGTGCCCTGCACCAAGTCAATACTGAAATCAATATCCCTATCGGGTGGCATACCCGGCAGGTCTGCAGGAAATACATCCGGAAAGTCTCGCACGACCGGTACTGAATCAATAATAGGAGTATCTGTATCAATATCTCTCACAAAGGCCAAATATGACAGACATCCCTTTCCAACCATACGTTGAGCCTTCAAATAAGAAATTACCCTGCTAGGAACAAAATCTAGAGAACCTCTCCATTCAACCTTTGGCAACCCTGGCATCGTCAACGTCACGATTTTTACGTGACAGTCCAGAATAACATGACATGGAGACAACCAATCCATACCCAGGATTACATTGAAATCAACCATACCGAGTAATAAGAGATCAACTCTAGTCTCCAGTTCCAAAATAATTACCACACACGACCGATACACACAATCCACAGTAATAATATTGCCCACCGGTGTAGATACACAAACAGGTGAAACTAAGAACTCACATGTCATATCCAGATAACGAATAAAATACGATGATACATATGAACAAGTGGAACTAGAATCAAATAATATAGAAGCCTCCCTGTGGCACACTGAAACAATACCCGTGATCACTGTGTCTGAGGAAACAACATATGTCCTAGCAGGAAAAGCGTAGAATTGAGCCTGCCCGCCACCTAATCAGCCTCCCCCTCTTAGGCGACCCCTAGGTGCCTGACCCCTACCCCGAGTTGGCTGGGCGGGTGGTGTAATTGTTGTTGCTGGTGTCGTTGGTCGAGAACTCTACTATGGATCCCCACTCAACAACCTAGGACAATCTCTCTTGAAATGACCCAATTCTCCACACTCAAAACAACCCCTCCTCTGACGGAACTGCTGCTCCTGATAACTCAAAGAATTACCTGTAGAAGCCTGAGCAGACGAGGCATGATAAGAACTCTGTGCTAGTAGTATACTGAATGAAGACTGGCCTGCGTGAACTGTAAGAACCGTGGCTAGCTGATATACCACAATGAGCTGGACGACCTGCCTGAGCGTGTCTGTAAGAACGACCCCTACCGCGGTAAACTTGACCCCCTGAAGGAATATCGCTGAAATCACCGGAACCACGAGGCCTCTTAGCTTCCCTCTCAACCCGCTCCTGGCTGCGAACCATCTCAATCTGACGAACAATGTCGACAACCAAGTCGAAAGTAGTACCAGGCACTCTCTCTCTAGTCATGAGTAATCACAGCTGAAAATTTGAGGCCATCTATGAATCTCCTGATCCTTTCCTTGTCTGTGGGAATCAACCAGATAGCATGATGGGCCAATTCTGAAAATCTCATCTCATACTGTGTCACGGACATATCGCCCTGACGAAGCTGCTCAAACTGCATGTGTAGCTCCTCTCTGCGGGACTGAGGCACGAACTTCTCCAGGAATAGACCGGAGAACTGCTGCCAGGTAAGGGTGCTGCACCGATCAGCCTACACCTCTCGTAAGACTCCCACCATCTGAAGGCAGTACCAAAAAACTGAAAAGTAGTAAATGAGACCCCACTGGTCTCTAGAATACCCATTGTCCGAAGCATCTGCTGACACTTATCCAGAAAACCTTAGGCATCCTCTGACTCAACACCGCTAAAAGGTGGAGGTCTAAGCCTCTAAAATCTCTCAAGTCTCCTCTGCTCATCATCTGCCATAACAGGAACTACCAGGGCCTGAGCGGCTGCAGCCGGCTGGGCTGGTAGTGCCCCCGGTATCTGAGGTCCATGTACTACCTGGTCTGGAGTACGGGCAACAGAGGTATGAGTACCTCCCCCAGTCTGAGAAGTGGCAGGTGCGGCCTGAGCCGAAACCACCTGAGCAAGACCAGTGCAGGCTGCCAATATCTGGGCCAAAGTCTACTGAAGGCCTCGAATCTCGATGGGCAAAGCTGGTGCCTGAGCTGATCTTGTTGGCTCAGCTATATCTGGAATCTGCTCCTGAGCTGGAGTAACCAGTGGTACTACAGGTGCTGGTCCAACTGTGGTACGAGCTACACCCCGACCTCTACCTCGGCCCCGACCTCTACCACGGCCCCGGCCTCTCACGGCCCTAACTGGTGGTTGACCATCTGATCCGGTAGCACGTGTCCTCACCATCTGTGAGAATAGAATAACAAAAATTTAGTTTCCGGAATCAACAAATTCGCACGATAGAATACAAAAAAAATGAAATTTTCCTAAGGGTTCTACAGCCTCTCGAAAATAAGTACACACGTCTCCGTACCGATCCGCAAGACTCTACTAAACCTGCTCATGACTCGTAAGACCTATGTAACCTAGGCTCTAATACCAACTTGTCACGACCCAAAATTTCAACCTGTCATGATGGCGCCTATCCCGGTACTAGGCAAGCCGATAATNTTGCCTCGATCTTGGCCTTTGATCATGGCAGATGTGTATAAGAGACAGGTACCGATCCGCAAGACTCTACTAAACCTGCTCATGACTCGTAAGACCTATGTAACCTAGGCTCTAATACCAACTTGTCACGACCCAAAATTTCAACCTGTCATGATGGCGCCTATCCCGGTACTAGGCAAGCCGATAATCTTGATAAACTATAATTTCTCTTAAGTTTGAAAATACAATAATTTAATACAATACAAAATTCTACAAATACTGACACGAACACTCCCCAAAACCTGGTGTCACTAAGTACATGAGCATCTAATATGAATACAAGTCTGGAAAATACGGTCTATAATAATCTGAGACCAAATACAGTAAACAAGTAGATAGAGAAGGATAGACAAGGTCTACGGAACAGGGCAGCTACCTCAAAATCTCCTGAAAATCAACTGCGTGAAATGATCAACACCCTCTATGTCCGAGAACACCTGAATCTACACACGAAGTGCAGAGTGTAGTATAAGTACAACCAACTCAGCAAGTAACAATAATAACTAAGGAACTGAAGATAGTGACGAGCTACACAGTTATAGTTCACTTTCAGTAATTCCAGCAAAGAATAGACATGTTTTCAAATCCGGCAGTTTAAGTCAAATCAATTTTATACAGTTCAAGTTCATGTAATCCGGATATAAAATCTTTTAGAGATTTTCCATCAATGACAGATAGCAATCAAGTGCAACAACAAATGCAAAGCAAGTACATCCTCTCAGGCAACAGTCACTTAACTCATCACAACAGCTCAACCACTTGGCTCTCAGCCCTCAGCACTCACACTCAATGGGTACCCGCGCTCACTGGGGGTGTACAAACTCCGGAGGGGCTCCTACAGCCCAAACACCATAATCTGCATGGACAACTCACGTGCTGCACGGATAACGCACGTGCTATAATATCCTGCACGGACAACGCACGTGTTATAATATCCTGCACGGACAACTTATGTGCCATAATAAACTTACCTCACCAACCGGCCCTCGGCCTTACTCAGTCCTCAGTCTCTCTAATCTCTCGGGCTCCAGAAATCGCAAAGATCAGCCCAAACAAATATAACATAGTGTATCAATAAATATCCAGAAAAGACTGAGGTATAATACGGAAGAAAAATCATGACTGAGTACAAGACAGCAATTAGCAAATAATTCAACAAGTACGCGATCTCGATGGGTCCCAACAGTACTATCACATAGCCTAAGCATGATTTCTAACATGATCTACAGTCAAATTTCTTCAACACATAGAGAGCATATAGCTAACAATAAGTTATTCAACTTTACAGTTTCACGGGACGGACCAAGTCACAATCTCCTCGGTGCACGTCCACACGCACGTCACCTAGCATGTGCGCCACCTCCAAAACAATAACATGACACAAAATCCGGGGTTTCATACCCTCAGGACCAGATTTATAACTGTTACTTGCCTCAAGCCGTGAAATTCTTATTCTGCAATGTCCTTTCCTCGTGAATTGGCCTCCAAACGCCTCGAATCTAGCCATAAATAATTCGTTTCGGTCAATAAAATTCATTGAAATTAATTCCATAAGAAAATGCTAATTTTCCATAAAAATCCGAATTTTAGCTCAAACATCGCCTGTGGGGCCCACGTCTCGGAATCCGACAAAAGTTACAAAATCTGAAAGCCCATTCAACTACGAGTCTACTCATACCAATTCTACCAACATCCGACCTCAACTCAACCCTAAAATCTACAATTCTTATTTCCAAATTTCTAAGTTTCAATCTCCGATTTACACCTCAAAATCATGTAATCTAGTCGGATTATTCGACGATAATTCAATATTATGGAGTAGAAATGACACAAGGGACTTACCTCAAGTTTTTCTTAAAAATCTATCAAAATTCGCCTCTTCTCAAGCTCTAATTTGTCAAAAATGGCAAATGTGACAAAGTTCCTGTTTTATAATTCTGCCAGACAGCCTCGGATTTGCCTCGATCTTGGCCTTTGATCATGGCCTTCGATCGAGGTCCTCGATCCTGGGCCTCGATTCTGACCCTCGATCCTGGCCCTCGACCCTAGGCTTGATCGTGGCTTCGATCCTGATCCTCGACCATGCCTTCGATTGTGGCCCTCGACCCTGGGCTCGATCGTGGCTTGATCCTGGGCTCAATTTTTGGGCTCGATTATGGGCTCGCATCTGGGCTCGATTATGGCAGAAGGAATTTCTAGCAGAAGGAAATTGTAGCAACTGTTGTAGTTCAATTTCTAATCTGTTAACCATTCGAAACTCACATGAGGCTCTCAGGACCTCAACCAAATATACCAAGAAGTCCTAAAATATCATACGAACTTTGAAATTTCCAATTTCTACAAATGACTCCGGAACCAGCCAAATCACATCCAATTGACTTCAAATTTTGCACACAAGTCATAAATGATATAATAAAGGTATTCAAATTTTTAAAATCGGATTTCGACCCCGATATCAAAAAGTTAACCCCCGGTCAAACTTCCCAAAAATTCAAATTTCGACATTTCAAGCCTAATTCCACTATAGACCTCCTAATAATTTTTCGGATACGCTCCTAAGTCCAAAATCACCATACAGAGCTATTGGAATCATCAAAATTCAAATCCGAGGTTATTTACACATAGGTCCCTATTCAGTCCACTTTTCTAACTTAAATTTTCAATTATGAGACTAAGTGTCTCATTTCACTCTGAATTCCTTCCGAACCCGAACCTACTAACCCTGTAAGTCATAAAACAACTATAAAGCATAAATTGAGCAGTAAATAGGGGAACGGGGTTATAATACTCAAAATGATCGGCCAGGTCGTTACATCACAGCACCTTGCGCCCACATTATTGTTCACAACCGCACGGACAATTCACCTGCTAGCATCTCAATCCGGCATGATCACAGGCTCACAATCACAATATGCCCGACATGGTCACATGCTCAATATTAACATGAGAGCGTATAACACAAGAATACATGGGCATAATCAATAAATGTCAAGCTTCATACTCTTGAACTAGTATAAGTGGCATACACGGTGTATGCTTGTGCGAGTGTATTATTGCTGTCCAAGTCAACAAGAAATATCAAAGACATCGAGTAGCTCATTGAAACAACACAACAAGTCACGTAAGGTGTATAACATACACAAGAAAGCTTACACCATCACACGAATATCATCAACATAATGTCTCAAGGCCATCACACATCATCCTTGACAGTGCCACCCATATCTCTTCGATAGCTACCCGTATCACTCCGACCTGACAATATCATTAGTCATCTGCATCACTACTATAGCCACCTGTATCACTCCGCCCTAACAATATTATTAGCCACATGTATCACTCTGATAGCCACCCATATCACTCTGCATAATAGCCACTCGTATCTCTCTGCACAATCTACAACAGTGAGATACCACCCTTATGCCCCGTATAAAAACAACAACGAGATGACACCCTTATGCTCCGCATAACAACAATCAATCCACACAAAAATTTACATGTGCTGACATCAAAACAACATGACATATCAACTCGTACCACAAGTGCTTATAGGCCACAACCGTTCCAAAAGAACCAACAATATCAATGTTTCCACAATAAATAGCTCACGACTCAAACACAATATGTATAGAATCTCAATAAAAAAAAATTAAATGGGAGAGTAACTCAATAATGAACAACACCCCCTCTAAACAACACTTCAATTAAAATAGATTAATGACTTTCAATAATTTCAATATCAACTAATGCTTAAGGATAAACTCGATAATGAAGGTATTTCCATGAAATGGTAACTTCGGAGTCTAGTGTATGAAATAGGCTAAGAATGAAGAAATGGAATGAACTAGCAACTACGTCTAATTTATGAGAATAACCTGGCAACAAACGTCAACCAAAACAAGTCAACCCCAGGCTCGCACCTCGGAACCTGACAAAATTTGCAAAACCCAAACATCCATTCTTATACGAGTCCAACCATACCAAAATTATCCAATTACGACATCAAATCATCCCTCAAATCATCATTTTACTATTTTGAAAGTGTTTACAAAAATCTCCAATTTTCTCCAACTCGAATCACTAATTTAATGATTGAAACAAAGATGGAATCATGAAATATAATCAAATTCGGGTAAAGAACACTTAACCCAATCCAACACGTGAAAATACCCTCCAAAATCGCCCCAATCCGAGCTCTCTAACTCAAAAAGTGATAAAAATATCAAACCTCGATATATAACATGATTTGCCCAGCAGTTCCGCTTTTGCGGACTCACAGTCGCATATGCGAAGCCGCATCTGCATAATATTCACCGCAGATGCGCAAACAACTAAAATCCCAGATGAACAATGAAGCGCACCTGCGCACTCGCTTTTGCGACAAAAATCTGCATCTGTGGAGACTTCCAACCCAGCTCACAACCGCACCTGCACATTCCAACTCGTACCTGCATATCTGCATCTGCGCGAATGACATCGCAGATGCGCAAAACCTCAACTCCCCATCATCTCGCTTCTGCGCCTCCTCGTCTGCACTTGCGACCATCGAACTTGTGTCTAGTGGTCTGCAGGTGCGACCACACCAGATCCCTACCCAAACCAGCTTCACCTAACAGGATCCAAATGATACAAAACCGGTCCGCAAAACACCCGGGGCCCTCGGGACCCCGTACAAATATACCAACAAGTTCCATAACATAACGTGGACCTACTCGAGGCCTCAAATCACATCCAACATCATCAAAACTATGAATCACACCTCAAATCGAACTTAATGAACTTATAAATTTTCAATTTCTATAACTCACGTCGAATCATATCAAATCAATCCGGAATTACCTCAATTTTGCATGCAAGTCCCAAATGACACAACAAAGCTATTTGAACTCCCAGAATCTCAATCTGAACCCGATATCAATAAAGTCAACTCCCCGTCAAACCTCTCAACCTTGCAAACCTACAACTTTCGCTAAAATGCATCAAATCAACCTACGGACCTCCAAATCCAATTCCGGACATACGCCTAAGTCTAAAATCACCATACAAAGCTAT
The DNA here is from genome assembly GCA_000715115.1 of Nicotiana otophora. NCBI lineage: Eukaryota > Viridiplantae > Streptophyta > Magnoliopsida > Solanales > Solanaceae > Nicotiana > Nicotiana otophora. The sequence continues at coordinate 45,852 of AWOL01S0076911.1, read as the reverse complement.
TGGAATCATCAAAAAACCATTCCGAAGTCATCTACCCAAAAGTCAAACTCCGATCAATCCTTATCGCGTAAGCTTCTAAAACAAGAATCATTCCTCCAAATCGATCCCGAATCATCCAAAATTTGAATCCGTCCACACACGTAAGTCATGATACATAATACGAAGCTGCTCGAGGCCTTAAGACACCAAACATAATGCTAATCCTCAAAATGACCGATCGGGTCATTATATTCTCCCTCTCTAAAACAAACGTCCGTCCTCGAATGGGCCAAGAACCGTTTCGAAGTCGTCAAATCTCTGAATGAACTCACCATACATATACTCGCGATTGATCCCATATCACCGCAATCCACATAAGCCCGACAACATCCTCTCAATTGAAGATTATTCCCGCCACCCATATCAATAAGCCTTAGAACCAAAATTTTCACCATCCGATAATTTCCCAAAGACCCGATTTTCACATAAACACAATGTATCAACCTCAACTAGCTTCCACAGTTATTGCATACACCCCAAGGTATAACCATACAACATAAGACAACACACATATGCCCATAGCAATACCTCTAACCATGATAGTTGCCCGTAATCAGATCTAGCACCGGTAAATAATCTCATAACAACTATAACCATGTTCCAAACCTTCAAAACATTGAAAACGATGCAAGAAACATGATGATCTCATAACCATTCACTCAGTCAACAAATCACACCTAGTACTACCTCGGCACACACCTCGCAAGCTAAAACCCAATAAGCACAACACGAATATGACTGAATATTGAAAGAGAAACACATGAGAGAACTATCAAACAAGCCTGGCAGGAACAACTCCCTATCAGTACCATACTACGAACCAATTCTACAGTGGAGAATCAAAACATATGAAATAATCATAAGGATCTCACCCTAATATAACTCTACCACGTCACGTAGCTCGGTTCAAACATATCAAACCACATGAAAATGCGAGGGTCTCACCCTCAGTTCTGAATCACAAGTAGAATACACATCACACCAACCGAAAACTTCTACCAACTCACTTCCGCAACACAAAATCATAATACGTAATAGACTTTCCACATCTGTAGAGCACCTAAATCACAAATCGTAACCAAATCCTCCAGAAATCACATCAAAACCTACAGTAATGAGTAACAGAAAGTTCATTCTAGCAATATAGCTCTCAATAGTGATCCAACAAAGATGATAGACACGTGCTACCACTATAGAATCTCCCAACAGGTTTAAACACATAAATAGAGTATAAGAATCATGAAACACACCCATATATGAAACAAGATAGGAGGACTCACTCCGATAAACAAGACCAAATCAAAATAAGAATGATGTTCCTCTATAACAAATCGAAACCATAATTATAATGACACCATATGGTGTAGCGGCCTCAGCCCTACCATGAAAAGCATATTAATGGGTTGGACATCCCCCTTTAGGGCACCATCTACCTACATGTCCTCCACCCCTAGTTGGCTATGCAGGTGGAGTAGCAACTAGAATCGGGCCCATAGCCTGAGTGCTCTGATGAAGTCCACCTCTCCTGAGTCTAGGACAGTCTCTCATGATATGCTTGGTATCACCATACTTATAAAAACAACCTTTGCGGCATGGTTGCTGGTACTGAGTCTATGCCAAATAACTGGAATAACCGATGTGGGAAACCTACGCAAGTGGTGCCCTATAAGATGACTACCCCATATGAGTACCTTAACTAACTAGAGCGCCATGAGTAGTCTGAAGTGTAGACTAGACTGGCTGGCTGCTTGAGCTTCTGCCATGATAGGTCATAGCTGAAAAGTAGAATCCATTGAATCCTCTAGAACATTGAGACCTCTTGGTCTCCTTATCCCCCCTATCCTCACCCCGAATATGCTCTAACCTTATAGCAATCTCCATAACCTATTGGAATGGAGTATCAGCCTCCAACTCCCGAGCCATGCTAAATCTAAGACCATAACTAAGCCCCTTAATAAATCTGCAGACTCCCTCTATAATTGTAGCAACAAAAGTAGATGCATGACAGGATAACTCACTAAACCTGATGGCATACTCTGACACAGTCATGGTGCCCTGACGTAGCTGCTCAAACTCTGTGCGCCACGAATCCCGGAGGGTCTGAGGAACAAACTCCATAAAAAATATCTCTGAAAACTGAGTCCAAGTGGGTGGTGCTTCATCGGCTGGTCTACCCTCCTCATAAACCTGCCACCACTGATACGCTGCTCCCGACACCTGAAATATAGTAAAAGCAACTCTTCTCACCTCCATAATACCCATGGTATGGAAAATACGGTGATACTTCTCTAGAAAGCCCTGCTCATCCTTAGTAGCTTTGCCACTGAAAGTAGGTGGACTATACCTCTTGAACCTCTGAAGCCTCTTCTACTCCTCCTGTGATACCCTTGGTCTGACCTCAAGCTGAACCAGAATAACAGGATGTACCGGCACCATATCCGAAACTTCACCAATATGAGCCCACTGCTCTAGAGTACGGTCGGTGGGGGGTCTGAGCTCCTCCCCCAATCTGTGAAGTAGCTGGTGCCACAGAGATCAATCCCGCCTGAGCCAATGTACCAAACATGATCAGGAACTGCGCTAAAGTCTTCTGAAGTCTGGAGGTAACAACAGGAGTTTCTGGTGCCTGTCCCCCTGCCAGAGCTACTGGAGGCTCCTCAACTGCTACCCTGGCAGGTGCGCTAGCTGCGACACGTGCCCCTCCTGGGCCTCCACCTTGGCCCCGACCTCTCGCGGCTTTAGCAGGGCGCACAAGTATCTGCTCAGCTGATCTGTAGTGCGTGTCCTCGCTATCTATGAGAGAATAGAAAGACAAAGGCTCAAACATCAAAATTAACAAATCCGCACTACAGGAATGAAAGAAGTGGAATATTTTCTAATAGTTTTGTAGTCTCTCGAAGATAAGTACAGACGTCTCTATATCGATCCGCAAGACACTACTAAACTTGCTCGTGACTCGTAGAACCTATGAACCTAGAGTTCTAATACAAACTTATCACGACATAAAATCCCACCATAGGCGTCGTGATGGCACCTATTCTCTAACACTAGGTAAGCTAATTACTTTCAACAATTAAGCTAATTTAACAATGATAATTTAAAACAAAGTTTAATATGAATACCGAAACAAAAGAGAAATAAACCTACGCGGAAATAATCATAACAACTTCCCAAAATTAGGTAATACAGAGTCACGAACTCTATCTGAATATATGAAAATATCTCAAAGATCGAAATACAATATTGTTTAAATAACAAGCTGACAATACAATGAAAGGAAAGGACTCCAAGGGATTGTGACGACCAAGTAGCTCTACCTTGAATTCTCGCAATCAATAGGCTGACTCCGCCCGAGTCCGCTATCTCCAATACCTGGCTCTGCAAAATAATGTGCGGATGTGTAGTACGAATACACCACAGTCGGTACCGAGTAAGTATCAAGACTAACCTCGGTGGAGTAGTGACGAGATACAAGTCAAGCCACCTACTAATCAAACTAACTTGTGCAGTATAGAAGTATAGAGCTAATACTAAAATGCAGAAATAAGTAAATGGCAACAAGAATCCACATATGATATAGATAGTAAAGTAATAAGAATACCATGAAGGTACCATTGAAACCAAATAAGGAAAACAAATAACAACTAATTAATCAAGCCATTCTAAAACAAGTTTCACAATGAATTTACTTCGAGATACCTCATCTCATAATCAAAAGTCACAGGTCTCAACCCATAATCATATGATCACGGCACCTTGCACCCACATTTCTAATGACAACCGCATGGACAACTGACGTGCCAGTATCTCAATCCGCCCAACATGATCATATGCTTACAATCACAATCCGCTCGGCGTGGTCATAAGCTCAATATTAACATGAGAGCGCATAACACAAGAATACATGGGCACGATCAATAAATATCAAGATTCATACTCCTGAACTAGTATAAGTAGTATGCTACGATGTATGCTTGTGCGAGTGTACTATAACTGCCCAAGTCAACAAGTAATATCAAAGACATCGAGTAGCTCATTGAAACAAAACAACAAGTCACGTAAGGTGTATAACATACACAAGAAAAATCACACCATCACATGAATATCATCAACATAATACCCCCAGGGCATCACACATCATCCCTGACATTTCCACTCTTATCTCTCTGATAGCCACCCGTATCACTCCGTCCTGACAATATCACTAGCCACCTATATCACGCCGATAGCAACCCGTACCACTCCGATATGACAATATTATTAGCCACCTGTATCACTCCGATAGCTACCCGTATCACTCTACATAATAGCCACCCTTATTACTTTGCCCGGATAATAACACAATAGCTACCCGTATCTCTCTACACAATCAACAACAGTGATATGCCACCTTATGCCTCGCATAACAACAACAATGAGATGCCACCCTTCTGCTCCGCATAGCAATAATCAATCCACACAATAATTCACATGTGCTACCATCACAACAACACGACATATCAACTCGTACCACAAGTGCTCATAGGCCACAACAGTTCCAAAAGAACCAACAATATCAATGTTTCCACAACAAACATAATGTATAGAATCTCTATAACAATAAAATGAACGGGAAAGTAACTCAATAATGAACAACACCCCCTCTAAACACAACGTCAATTAAAATAGATTAATGATTTTCAATAATTTCAACTTCAATTAATTGCTTGAGGATAAACTCGATAATGAAGGTATTTCCATGAAATGGCAACTTCGGATTCTAGTGTATGAAATAGGCTAACAATGAAGAATTGACACGAACTAGCAACTACGTCTAATGCATGAGAATAACCCGACAACAAAAGGGTATCATGTAAAAATAATTTCAATTAAGAATAACTCAACAATAACGGAAGTCACATAATGATAAAAGAGGTAACAACTTCAAATAAAATATGTAAGAGTAAACTTGACAAGTAAAGGATATGACATGTACTAACAACTTCAAATAAGGAATGTGAGAGTAAATAAGACAATTAAAAGATATAACATGTGCTAACAAGTTCAAACAAATATATGAAAGAAGTCTAAAAGTCTAAACCGGTCAATTTTCACAAACAAGCCCGAATACATACTCGTCACCTCGCGTACATGACTTTCACATGACACAATTAGCACAACGACTCAAATCCTAAGAGGTAGTCCTCCCACCCTCCCCCCCATCCCCCCACAAAGTTGGGAAAGATACTTACCTCAGGAAAGCTAAACTTATAATTTAAAATGACCTTCTCGTGTGAAACAACCTCCGGACAACTCCCTTCTAGCCAAAATAACTTAATATCATGAATACAAATCATAGAAAATAATTCCGGATGATAAAGCTTCTATATTTAATGAAAACTAAAAGTCAACCCAAAAATTAAATCCCGGGCTCGCAACTCAGGATCCGACAAAATTCACAAAATCCGAACACCCATTCCGATACGAGTCCAACCATACCAAAACTATGAATCGTACCTCAAATCAAACTTATAAACTTTCAACTTCTACAATCTGCGCTGAATCATATCAAATCAATTTGGAATAACCTCAACTTTTGCATGCAAGTCCCAAATGACACAACAGAGCTATTCCATCTCTTGGAATCGCAATCTGAACGTGATATCAAAAAAGTCAACTCCTAGTCAAACCTCTCAACCTTCATAACCTACAACTTTCCAACTTTCAACAAAATGCATCAAATCAACCTACGGACCTCCAAATCCGAATACAGACATACGCCTAAGTCCAAAATCATCAAACAGAGCTATTAGAATCATCTAAATATCATTCCGAATTCATCTACATAAAAGTCAAAGTTCGATCAATGGTTACAGCTCAAGCTTCTATAATAAGAATTATTCCTCCAAATCAATCCCGAATCATCTGAACTCGAACATACACACAAGTCATGATATACAATACGAAGATACTAGAGGCCTTAAGCCACCGAGTGGAATGCTAATCCTCAAAACGACCGATCGGGTCGTTACATGTTGTTATTTTTGGCATGTGAACACGCAATGCAGATGATATTTATGGCACGTGAATACGCGATTCGAGATATTGTTATTATTTGCATGTGAGTTGTCCGTGCAACACGTAAGTTGTCCATACGGTTGATATATTGTTGGCACGTGAGTTATCTGTGCAGCACATGAGTTGTCCGTGCAGTATGTGGATATGAATCCATCCCCCTAGGGTCACCTTCTCATGTTTCTCTCTTGATGGTGTACACGCGGTATAAGGAAAGCTGATCAGTGATTTGGTTTGGTTACGGTATTTCTTAGAAAAAATGTCCAATGGTTGTTTTGGTTGTTGCATTTCTTCTCTACTTGCAATGTCCTTTGATGTATACATGATTTTACTGCATCTCTTCTAAATTAGCTAGTTTCAAAGTGTATAAATGTCTCTATGCATATCTTCTTTATATGCCACCTTATGTGATGATATGAGACACGATGCCTATCTTCTTTATATGTAAATCCATGTGACTTGATTTGTTTAATCATGCATATCTTCTATATATGCAAGTTGGATGCTTTAATGATATTGGACACATATCTTCTCTATATGTTGGATTGTTAACTGAAAACGAGCATGTTACATTATCTTTGGGCACCGAGGAGTTTTTATCCGTGGTTTATGACTTGATAATATTTTTTGCTATATGCTTGTGAGATATATGAATGGGACGGGTTATTAGGCGAGTATCATTAGTAATTCTTACCAGTATTGCCTTGTCGAGGTTAGTTATGATACTTGTTGAATACATAGGGTCGGTTGTACTCATACTACACTTCTGCACCTTGCGTGTAGATCTTGAAGCTGATGTTACAGCGGATGGCAAAAACTGACATTGAAGATGTACCTACTTTCCCGGATATAGCTACCACTTGTCCTTGGCAGTTTTAGATTCTTACTGTGTTTATGTATATTCCAAACAAATTAGTTTTTCATACCCGTTTTGTAAATTTAAGTCTTAGTGGCTCATGACTTGTACTACCAATCATCCGAGAAGTAAACAGAATAGAAGAAACCTGAGGATCTGTCACGACTCCAATTTCCCTCCGTAGGATGTCGTGATGGCACCTAGTCTCTACGACTAGGTAAGCCTAACAAAACATGCGGAATATAACTAAAATAACAATTAACTCTCAAATACTCAACAATTTAACATAAGAGCTCTACAACTCAGTATATACAATTTCCCAAAACCCGGCGAATACAAGTCACAAGCTCTAAATAGTAGTACAAAATAATCCTATACATCAATGTTTATAAAAGGATAAGGAAATTAGAATAGTCTAGGTAGAGGGGGACTCCGAGGCTTGCGGATACCGATAGGTATACCTTGAAGTTTCCGAAGCTGAGCTCTCACTAGTACTTGGACTGGTAGGAGGTAGCTAGGTCTGCACAAAAGATGTGCAGAAGCGTAGCATGAATACACCACAAGGGTACTCAGTAAATGCCAAGCCTAACCTCAGTAGAGTAATGACAAAGTCAGGTCAAGGTCCTACTGGAATAAATAAGAAAAACTATACAAGTGTATGGCAGTGTAGTAATGATAGCAATGAAATTGAAACAGCAAATAGCATATCAAGGTTAGCTACACGGAACTAAAGCAAATAATGCAACACGGAGAAAACAAGGAATGATATGCTAAGGAAACAAAACAACCAAAGACAAGTGCAACAATAGAGAAATACCAACAAGAGTCACTACCGAGGTACCGCCTCGTAGTCTCAAATCACAAGAATAATTCACAATCTTTCCTTATATCACCGCGGGAGCTTGCATTTAGTTTTGAAAATTAGTTTTCCAAAATAGCATCCTGCGTTTTAGCCCACCGTATCATGCATTGTGTCTTCTAGTAGTTCACCTACTAGCCACACGTATCAAGCCCACCTTATCTCACCGCATGCGTTTCAAACCCAAAACCTTATACCACATATTGCATATCAACATCACAATGTATCACAAATCGCACCTCAAGTTCTCAATATCATGACTTGCCAATAAACCAACAACAATAGTATTTTCACAACAAGTAGCCCATGGCTCAACCACAATATGCACAAGATTATCAACAATAACAACCGGAAGTGAATAACTCAACGAGAATAGTGTTTCACAACTTAACATCTTGCCTCCATGTGAATCACGCCCCTTATAACTCAATACCAATTTTAACAACAAGATATTCCAAGAATAACGATTTCAAGTAAAGAATTCAACAGAAAAATAATGCATATGGAATAAAGGAAACAACAATAACTTCAACTAAACATGTAGGGCAATTAACAAATAAAAGATAAGACAAGTAGAGCATGTGAAGATAGACTAGAAATGATGAGTATAACATGTTAAGGCAACTCAATTAAGTCATGAAAGGAATCTACATAGCTAAAATCGCTAAATTTTCATATTTAGCCCGTGCACACACTCGTCACCTTGTGTATACGGCTTTCACTCATCACAATTATCACAAACAACACCAATCTTAAGGGTAAATCCCCAACACAAAATTAGGCAAGTCACTTACCTCAAAACACGCTAACTCAATCCATTAGTAGGCCTTTCCTTCGATTATCCAACTCCGAACGGCTCGAATCTTGCCAAAACAACTTCATACCATAAATATAAACTATAGAAATTTATTTCGAACAGTAAAGTGACGATCTTTACAAAGAAATAAAAAGTCAACTCAAAAAGTCAACCAGGGCTCGTGTCTCGGAACCCGACCAAAATTATAAAATCTGAACACCCATTAGATAACCAGTACAACCATACAAGAATTACTCATATTCGACCTCAAATCGTCTTTCAAAACCCCAAAATTTAGTCTAGGAAGGTTTCATAATTTTTCCCCAAATGTCCAACTCAAATCACTAATTAAATGGTAAAACTAGCAATAGATTCATGAAATATAGTCTAACCCGGGTTAGAATCACTTACCCTAATGATTTTCTTGAAAGACCCTCGAAAGGTCACCTCACATCGAGCTCTCTAGGTCCAAATTATGAAAATTGAGATGAAACCCGCGTTTGGAAACTTAAATTTTGTTGCCCAACCGCCCTCTATCGCGATTGCTGACAAAGACTCGTGATCATGTAGAGTAATTCTCCCCAGTTCGAATAAATTCACTTCGCGATCGCGTGAAACCAGTCACGAACGCGATGAATAAGCTTCCTCCCCTACGTGACCGCGCCTCAGGTCATGCGAACGCGTAGCACAAACCTGCCTCAGTCCCTAGCCTCGCCATTCCTTATACGCGAACGCGGTCTACCCTACGCGTTCACGATGAACAAACTCAGCACTCTTCGTGATTGCATAAAACATCTTGCGATCGCATAGAACAAACTTCACCAGTCGCCAAATAGCTCTTCGCGATCGCGAACCACCACTCGCGATCGCGTACGACGAAACCAGTAGCAGCAGATTCAACAGTCTTTAATTTTTTGAAATGCGCCGAACATGATCTGAATTATATCCGAGGCCCCCGGGACCTCAATCAAATATACCCACAAGTCTTAAAATATTATACGAACATGCTCGAAGCGTCAAATCATATCAAACAATACTAAAACCATATATCGCGCGTCGATTCAAGCCTAATGAACTAATGAACTTCTGAATTTCAAAACTAATGCCGATTCATACCAAAACAACTCCGATTGACTTCACATTTTGCACACAAGTCATAAATGACATGACAGACCTATTTCAACTTCCGAAATCGAAATTCGACCCCAATATCAATAAAGTCAACTCCTTGTCAAGCTTTCCAATCTTCCAAACCTTCAATTTTTCTAACTTTTGCCAATTCACGCTGAAATGATCTACGGACCTCCAAATCAGCATCCGTACATGATCCTAAGTCTAAAATCACCATACGGAGCTGTTGGAACCATCAAAACTCTATTTTGGAGTCGTCTACACAAATGTCAAACTACGATCAACTTTTTCAACTTAAGGCTCCAACTTAGGGACTATGTGTTTCACTCCGAAGCTCACATGAAACCAAAACCAAATACCTCCGGCAAGTCACATAACCATAATACAACATAGAGGAGGCAATAAATAGGGTATCAGGGCTAAAATACTCAAAACGACCGGCTGAGTTGTTACAAGATCCGGGGAAGCTAGTTGAGAAGCCGAAGGAGCAATTTGGAGATAGTCAACTTGAGGAGTCGAAGTTGTAGGGTGTAATTCAATGCCCTCTTTTTATTGACCTCATCTGATTGGTCTTGAGACAATTCACCCACCGAGGAGCATTCTTTGGAGGTGGTCGAGTTCATAGCTTTAGACAATCAGAGACTCCAAGTTGTAGGGTTGTCTCTATTGCTTGTTTGGTGTTCTCAATTTTTCTGTCCAATCAGAGACCCCGGTACGAACAACTTCTAAATTCTTTAACTTGGTCCGCAAAAATAAGAAATTTTAGGCAAGTTCATACTGAAGCTTCAGATGATCATATCTCGAGACTGCCTGGTCCCATTCATTCTGAAGCTCACCCTTTTTAGCTTCGAAGGACTCAAAGGTAGCTCTCGAGGAGTTTCTCCCTTTCAACCTACTGTTTAAGCTCCTTGGTAGCTTGAGTATATTCTTGAACCAATTGACCCCAATATACTTCCTTTTGAGCACTTCTTGGAAATTTTATATGTTAATGTGGACTTGTAAGCATTTTGCCAAAGTAATAAATAAAGAGCGTGATAGTATGTGTGATCTTTTTATTTCTCGCATTAAGGTCGTTAATGATGTCTTTGTAAGCTTGTTAATGAGCATACTGTAAACATAAGTCTCATGCAAAGAGGAGAATATTTGGAGGTAGGATTATAAAATATTGATAGTAATTGATTGTTGAACAATTATATGGTGCTTGGTCGTCAGATATTTCGAAATTTCACCCTTGAATTTATCTTGCAAGGGACGTCATCTGTCAAAAAGTAATTTTTGTGACGATAGTTAGAAATGGAACATTACCAGTAGGAGCAGAAATGGAAAACATTGTGGATACATAGTTATACATTCTTTATATATGGTTATGCATAGCAAATATAATATATATATATAATAGTGTATAAAAGTATATATATAATATATAAATGTAATGCATAAAAGTGTACTTTTATACATCATATTGTATAAATTTTAAAAAATAAAAACAAAATAAATAAAGAGCGTTCTATAATAGCTCGAGGGAGACAAGAGCCCGTTTGGACATAAAATTTGGTGGAAGATTTTTCCAAAAGAATTTCACTTTTTTCGAAATCAGCGTTTGTTCATAAAATTTCAAATTTTCACTTGAAAATGCATTTTGAAAATTTTCGAAAATTTGAAAAACTGCAAAAATTTGTTTTTCAAAATATTCACTTAAATTACTCACAAAACTTCAAAAACAACCCAAACTGAAATTTATGTCCAAACACGACTCTAAATTTCAAATACCATTTTCACTTCAAAAAGTTTTTCATCATTTTTTCGAATTTTACAATTCTTATGTCCAAACGCCTACTAAAAAATATTGAAAGAGATTTTGCTTCATAAAATTAAGTGCAAAATATATGTTGGCTATCTGATTAAAAATTTGTTGGGTTGTACACATGAGTAAGTATTTTTTTTGTTAAGCCAATGATCTATGTAGGCACATCATGACATGCATGATGACAACAACAAAAATGGATATCGATTTAAATTACAACTCGTAGGGGTGATTCTGCTCATATATATATAAACGAAAAAAACTTATTCCTACAGTGTACTAAACATTGAATGTTAATATTTTTTTATAAATTAACTTATATACAAATTATTAGGTTTGCATATAGCTCGTGTTAGTTCGAATTTTTATATTTACCGAACCAAACTAATTGTGTTACTTTTTAAAATTTATAAACCAATCAAACCAACATGAGTCGAGTTTTTCGATCTTAGATTTTCTTGAGTTTTTTCCTCAAGTAAAGTCTTCATAACACAAATCATGTAGCCTGTGCGATAAATATTTAGTCCTAGTAAGATACAATAATTATAAGGTATGTTTCAAGAAAATAACATAAAATATGAGATAAATCATGGCATTGTACTAAAATATAGTGTCACCAACAATAAAGATAATAAAATTTCAGAAAAGTATATTGCTAATAAGACATAATAAAAATGAACATAGTCGAAAAGTCCTAAATCATGCTAAAATAAATGTTGCTAATAAGTATTAGTGACATAACTAAACACTAAAGAAAAAAGTAAAATTAAGTTATACATTTCACTATCAGAATCAAAAGAAGATATCCAACATTATTGATATTCTTAATTTTTTATTAGCATTAGTACTAATTTAATTTTAGTTTGAGCGTTATTTGAGTTACTAACATCTATGGGGTATAAAACATATTGGACCATTATTTTAAGTTCATACTTGAATTAATATGTTAAAAAACAAAAAATATGAAAAAGTTTAAAAATATTTATAAATTACATAAAATATTTTTAGGCAAAATGCCCTCGGAGCAACTTAAACTTGTACCAGTTTATCATCCCGGTAAACAAATTTACACATTTCCCATATAAACACTTCAACTCATATATTTATTAATTAATAAACCCCTTTGACCGTTGACCATGCACTTATAGCGATCATAGTGCTGATGTAGCCGAAATACGTGTATATCATGCACATAAGGTGTGTGCATTTGATGATTGTAACAACAACAAAAAAAAAAGGGGGCCAAAATATTAAAGAAAAAAGAAAACTTTACTTCCCTCTTCGTCCCCTTTATTTCTCGGGACTTTTTCGTATATATACGAGATTTTAAACTTATTTAGCCGGTTTTATCTAAGTTTTCATATTTACAGAAAGTAACTAAAATTTTTTACAAAATATATACAAATCTGGTCATAGTCTACAACTTATCTAAAACTTAAATACATATTTGTTACACAGAATTCGGTTAAAAACTATAATTTATATTTTTATACACAACTTATATACAATTATTTAAGTTGTAGATATTTTGTATATTGTTTCTACACTTGACATACAAAATATATACAATTTGTTATGTCATCTTTTTCGAGGTTCAATATGAAATTCCAACCAAGACTACCTCGAATCTTCTCCAAATTCTCTCAAAATTGAGATATAAACTCCAAATAGTATTCTCAATTATTTTCAACAGCACCCAATCCAAACAAATAACTGTCACGACCCAAAAGCCAACTAGTCATGATGACACCTAACCCACCCCGCTAGGTAAGTCTGTTAACCACTAACCAATTTTAATAACAATAAATAAAGCAATTAAGTAAAGAAATTATCTGAATCTTATACATTCCCCAAGAACTAGTAGTACAAATCATGAGCTTCTAAGAATAGAGTTTACAAAGCGGGAATGAAATAAATACATCGTTTGTTTGAAAAGTACATAAACAGAGTTTTATAGATCTAAGGCTACCACGAACAAGAGGCAGCTATAATCAGGACGCAGGTACATCTTCAAATCCAGCTCCCATCGAACATAGCAACATCAGCAGCCAACATCTGCACGCAAGGTGAAGAAGTGCAGTATGAGTACAACCGGCCCCGTGTATTCAATAAGTAACAAACCTAACCTTAGGTTGAACGTAGTGACGAGTTAACAGAAAGGTCGGGTCCAATACCAATATTTTCCAACAGTTCATAACAGCATAGTACAATAACAAAAGAAGAATCTCATAAATAAAAGGCTCAGTTCGTTCACAGTTCCAGAAAAAATAGGCATTTCTTTTCAAGTATCTCAGTGAAAATCCAAATCTTTTACCGAAAAGACAATATACGAGTAAGTTTGAAAACTTTGATTTTTCCCAAAACTCCTTTCAACAAATAGTAAGATATTTCATTTTTAGATAGCATGAGGAAGGTACTTCTCTATGCCTACATGTCAAGATACAGGTAAAATCATAAATATCCAAAAACTGGGTAGCAGGAGGAAATGCACCTCTATGCATGTATCTCAAGTACGCATGTCAAATGTAATACATCTCGATGATGAGCTCATGTACTCACACTCTCAGAGTACTCAATCTCACTGTCTCGCATTCTCTCTCACTATGCTCAGTACACTCAAACACTCAGCGATGTACCATACCGCTGCGGCGTACAGCCTGATCCCTATTTATAGTCGACTGGGCTCACTGAGGGGTGTGCAGACTCCGGAGGGGCTACTTTCAGCCCAAGCACTATAACGCATGGATAACTCACGTGCTGCACGGACAACTCACGTGCTATAGTGACAACATCATAACAAACAGGCCCCCGGCCTCACTCAGTCATCAATCTCTCCAGTCTCACTCACGAGCTCACAATGTCATGAATTTAGCCCGACAATAATGATATGATATATCTATAAATAATTGAGACTAAGATATGATATGAATGCATGAATATGACTGAGTACGAAATATCAATGAAATTAATGAGATGACAGTAAGAAATGACCATTATAGGTCCAAACAATATCAGCATAATGCATAAACATGATATCTAGCATGATTGACACCTTAACTACTTTATCACATGATGCAAAACATGGATATTAACAAAGTAGGACCACTATACAGTGCCATGGAAACAACAGAGTCCCAATTCACACGGTGCACGTCCACACACCTGTCACCTAGCATGTGCCTCACCTTAATACCAATCACATAACACGTATTTCGGAGTTTTACACCCTCAACACTAAGATTAGAAGAGTTACTTAGCTCGAATAAGCTAATACCAATGCCAAACAAGCCAAGCGGTGCTCCAAAGATGCCATCCCACGCGTTCCGACCTCCGAACGCCTCGAAACTAACCAAAAATAACTCAAGTACATCAAACAATGCTAAAGGAACCAATCCCGATCGAAAAAGATCAAATCTTGAATCAAAAGCCCGAAATCGGCCAAAATCCTAACATGGGTCCGCACATCGGAACCCGACAAAATTTACCAAATTCAAGAACTCATTCAATTAAGAGTCTAACCATACTACTTGCACTCAAATCCAACTCCAATTCGATGTTCAAAACTCGAAAATTCATATTATAAAACTTTAGGCCAAAACCCCCAAATTTCTCTTTACATTCATCAATCAGTTGCTAAAAATAAAGATAGATTCATGAAATATAACCAAAACCAAGTAGAGAACAATTACCCCAATTCATATGGTGAAACTTTCTCCAATAATCGCCTCTGTCCGAGCTTGAAAATGTAAAAATGAAGCTAAAATCGCGAACCCTTGTATATAACATTCTGCCCAGCACTTCCGCATTTGCGGACAATTCATCACACCTCCGACCACCGCTTTTGCGAAAACACTTCGCACCTGCGCTGCCCGACTTCCTCACCATTTCTGCTTCTGCGACTCCCTGCCCGCATCTGCGCAAATGCAGGTGCAGAAATCCCAACGCACCTGCGACCTCTGCTGACACCCTCCAACTCCGCACCTGCAGCATCGCATATGCGCCCAAATCTCCGCTTCTGCGGTCTTCCTCATCCAATTCTCATCTCGCATCTGCGATGCCTTTGTCGCTTCTATAGCCATCGCACCTACGAAAACCAACCGCAGGTGCATCATACCAGAACCAGCAACCTTTAACTTTGCACATGAAGTGAAAATGATCTGAACCTCGTCCAAAACTCATCCGGGCCACTCGGGACCCCGTCTGAATATACTAAGAAGTCCAATAACATAACATGGGCTTACTGAAAACCTCAAATCACGCATAACCACATTGAAACAATGAATCGCACCTTAAATCGAAATCTATGAGCTTTGAAACTTCAACTTCTACAACCGATGCCAAAACCTATCAAATTACGTCCCATTGACCTCAAACTTTGCACACACATCACATTTTACATTACGGACCTATTCTAATTTCCAGAATCAGATTCTGACTCCGATATCAAAAAGTCAACCCTTCGGTTAAACTTCCTAAAACTTCAACTTTCACCATTTCAAGCCAAATTCCACTACGGACCTCCGAATCACAATCTAGACGGGCTCCTAAGTCCAAAATCACTCGACGGAGCTAACAGAACCATCAAAACTCCGTTTCGGGTTAAAATTCATAAAAAGTCAAATTTGGACAACTCTTCCAATTTAAAGCTTCGACAATGGAATCCATTCTTCCAATTCGATTCCGAATAACCTGAAAATCAAAACCGGCGATTCACATAAGTCATAGTGCATCATACAGAGCTACTCATGCCCGTAAACTACC
>AWOL01S0076911.1:1545-18735 GCA_000715115.1 Nicotiana otophora | reverse complement strand
CCCCTCCCCAAAAAAAATGTTCTTCTTCTTCTTTTTTTAATTTTCTCCTCTTCCTCGTTTAAGTTTTTATGTCCATCGTCACTCATCATTTGTTTATTTGTTTATTTTTTTGTTCTTTTTTACAAATCTTCTAAAGATTGCGTGGAAGAATTTAAAATTCTTGAAACCATAAATTACGAAGGGGATGTCTTGTCTTGTAGTTGGTGTGGTTGTTTACAATCGGTAGAGGTAGTGGTAACAATTGGTGGAGTTGAGGTTGATTCTTTGGTAGCATTCACGGCTCCAGTGATTTTTGATTTGAGACTTTTTTGTTTAATGATATGAGTTTTTTGAGAGAGAATTTTGAAACAAAATAATGAGAGGAAAATAAAGATGATGATTAAATAGAAGAGAGTTCCTCACCGAAACAGATTTGGTAAATTCTATCCATAAGGGTAGATAAAATCAGCGGTTCACGGTGGTGGAGCTGATATAGATTTTGAAGTAGAAAAAGAAGTAGAGAGAGAGAGGTGGAAGAAATGAGGCAGTGGTGGTAGAAGACTGGAAATACGGTGAAGGGGAAGATGGAAGTATTCAAAATTGACTAAAGATTATAATATTTGCAAAATTAATTTTTAAAAAAGGTGGGCTCCACAAATTACACGTGTGAAGTAATAAAAGACTAAGTAGACTTGTCATTAGGGATGTTCATAAAAATCCGAAAAATCGAACCAAATAAAAAACCGAACCAAACCGACCAAAAACTACCGATACTTCTTAGGCTTGGTTTGGTTTTGGTTTTAAATTTTAAAACCGATCAAATTTGGTTTGGTTTTAATAAACAAATAACCTAAAAAAGCGAACCAAACCAACTATAGAAATAGCTATTTAAATTTATTATTACACCTATATATATGTATATTTTTATATAAAGTTTCTAAAAGTTTATGGTACATATTAGTCGTTTGTATTTTTAGTCTAATTTTTTGATATTATAATAATCTAATTCTTTGCCTTTACATTCTAGTTTGATTGGTAGTTTTCGTTTGCTAAGTACAAGAATTTTATTTTATGTTAAAAATAATCGATTTTAATTGGGTACTTAAATTATCATCAATATATCTTGGTAAATGATAGATTTCTCAAAGAGCAATTGGTTTGATAGTGTTACGTTGAAAATGCAGTCGCCGGAATATGTGTTTGGTAATGTATGTCTCATATTTAAGAAAAATCCGATAAATAACCGAAAAAATCGAAAAACCGACAAAAATCGAATCGATAAAAAACCGACTTAATTGGTTTGGTTTGATTCTAATATTTGAAGAACCGACTTACTTGGTTTAGTTTTTTTTTAGGGAAAAACTGATCCAAACCGAACCATAAGCACCCCCACCTGTCATCCAAGTCAACGCGATTGAGACATACGTAGAGTCATAGGTGTTTATTAGCGCTTATTTAGTCAAGTTGAAGTGCTTAAATGAAAAATGTGTAAGTTTATTTACCGGGATGGCAAGCTGGTACAAGTTTAAGTGGTTCCAAGGCCATTTTACAATATTTGTATGTATCAAATGTTCTTAAAATTGTATATATGTAATGTAGGTTAGTTCTGTTTTGGTTTGACTTATTTTAGTTAAAACCAAATTAAACCAATGACTATCGATTTTTTTATTTTAATAAATCAAATATAACAATCCAACCAGTCATTTAGAGTTCTAACACCTTGTTTGTCACGACCCAAAATCTATAATAGGTTGTGATGGAGTCCAATGCCGCCGTTAGGCAAGCCAATATGAGAACCTCCAATTTAACTTTTTAAAACAAAAATTTCCTTAAATACACCTAATAGAAGTAAAAACTCATGGAAACATACATGCTTCTTTCCCAAAAATACCAAGTGTAATAATACATAAATCACAGTGCTAATAATAATAAGTACAATGGTGAATAACCGATATTAGCCCCCAAAATTTGGCGCCACAAGTGCATGAGCAATCTAGGGAATATACAAAACTACTACAACTATTGTCTGAAGTAAAATAGACAAAATCAATAAATAAGGCAGAAGGAGACTCCGGTGCTGCAGATCGAAGCAAGGCAAGCAGCTCTCCACTAAGTCTCCATGAAAGTGCGTCTATGCGCCTGTGTGACCACTGGAAGTACCTGTCTCGGTACATGTACAATCAGTGCAAAAGTGTAGCGTGAGTACGCAAAATAATGCACACTCAGTAAGTATCTAGTCTAACCTCAAGGAAGTAGTAATGAGGGGTCGACTTGACACTTACTAGTGGTCAAACAATAATAAGAATACATAAAGTAGACACAGAGGTTGTACAACAAGTAGCAACAAAATAGATAAACATTAATAGTAAATCTCCAAACATGGATCAATATAAAGTCACTAAAATGTCATAACCGGCCTCGAAGGCACGAACTCAAGTAATATCAAAATCCAAATCAAGTCTCAAGTATTAAGCACGAGTTTGTCGAGGCGAACGACCCGATCCCATAGAAATAGTGATACATAGTATTGCCGAGGCGAACGTCCTTGTCCCATGAGAATAATATTATCATACTGTCGAGGCAGAGGCAAACGACCCGATCCTATAAGAGTAGTGTTACCATACTACCGAGGCGAATGTCCCGATCCCATGAGAATAATATTATCATACTGCCGAGGCGAACAACCCGATTCCATGAGAATAATATTACCACACTGCTGAGGCGAACAGTCTGATTCCATTAGAAAGGAGAAACTATTTCACTCGCAAAAATACATGCAAGTTGAGAGGACACAGATTTATTGTTCATCAATTATTCCATAAATTTCCAAAATAGGAGACTCGGTCAGTATTTTATTCTAGCCTCCATCCGAGTCATAAATTAAGGAAAATCAATATACAAGGTGAATGCAAATAGCATATTTAAGGCATGATGTGAATCTAAGTCTACCCCAACATAACATGAATATAGCTACGTATGGACTATCTTCACCTCGTGTGTACGTAGCTCCCACAACAAGTAGCACACAACAAGTAATTCATCTAAGGAGATAATTTCCTCTTGCAAGATTAGGCAAGAGACTTACCTCGCTTCCGAGTTCACTATCCGGCTCTTAACCTCACTAGAAATCCCCAAACGATGCCAAGCAATCCAAAACTGTTCAAATTCGTATAAACTAATCAATATACGCACAAAAGTTCATAATTTAACTATTAAGCTAATTTCCCAACCAAATTTGAAAAGTCCATAAAAGTCACCATCGGGCCCACACGCCCGGATTCCGAAAATTTTCAAAGATAAATATAACCCATGAGTTCACGAACTCAAATTTATAACTTATTCTCAATTCCATAATCAATTTCATGGTCAAATCCCACTTTTACCAAACCCTAGGTTTCCAACCAAATCCCACAAATTTCACTAATTCCTATGTTAAAATCTACCCATAATCTATGTATTTAACTCAAAAATGGATAGAATTCACTTACCTTGTGATGCTTGATAAAAATCCTCTCAAAATAGCTCTCAAATCCGGCCAACCCAAGTGAAAATGAGCAAATATGAGCCAAATATCGTATTAAAATTCACGTCTGCCCAGTGATTCCTTCTTCGCGATCGCGGAAGGTCCATCGCGATTGCAAAGACCAACTTCTGCAACTGACCAAAAATACCCTTTGCGTTCGCGACCAGTCGGTCGCATTCGCGATGAACCAAATCCTTCCCAGGTCGCGTTCGCGAAGGCCAAATGCCTTTCTGCTCACCTCCTCCTTTTCCTTCTTCGCGTTCACATCAAGACCTCCGTGTTCATAAAGGAGAGACAGTTGCTCCCTCGCGTTCGCAGAGCTTTCTTCGCTTTCGCGAAGAGTAGCCTGCTTTCCCCCAAGAATTTCTTCTTCGTGATCGCCAAGCACACCAGCACACCAATATTTTCAGCTAAGTTTAACTTTGCTCCGGGTGGTCTGAAACACACCCGAGCCACCTAGGACCCTGTCCAAATGCACCAACCAGTCCATAAACATGCTACGGACTTACTCAAAGCCTCAGAACACATAAAACAACACCAGAACCAATAAGCGCACCTCAAAACCACCTTAATCAACTTCTAAGCTCCAAACTCATTTTAACCAACTCCGAACGTGACCAAACATACTTAGACAACTCGGAATGATGTCAAATTATACGCACAAGTCATAAATCACAATACGAACTTATTCCAAGTCTTAGAGTCCCAAACAGACATCGATAACACCAAAATCCACTTCAAGTCAAACTTAGGGATTTCTAAAACCTTCAAAATGCTAACTTTCAACAATAAGCGCTTAAACGCTTCTGGCCTACCCGAAACTCGATTCGAACATACGCCCAAGTCTAAAATCATCATACGAACCTATTAAAACCTTCAAATTCTGGTTCTGAGGTCGTTTACTAAAAATGTTGAGTCAAGTCAAACTTGGCCACCTTAGGCCTCTATTATGGAACTAAGTGTTCTAAATTCAACCTGAACCCTTCCGAGACCAAATCAACCATCCCCCAAGTCATAAAAAAGTAAAAGCACATATGAGAAGTATTAAATATGGGGGACGGGGATCTATAATGCAAAACGACCCATCAGGTCGTTACATTATTTTCTTATTTAAAATATTTTGGTGTGGTTTATCAATTTTCTTTGAACACCCTATAAATCATGATTAATTAATAGTTGCCCTATTTAACTTCATGCAAAAATGTTTGAGGTACGAAGATCAAAATATTTATTTTTCATTATAAATATATTTTTTTTTCAGTTTTTAAAAATAATATCTATATATTTAAATGATGTATGAAAGTATTGTAAGTTATAATAATTAATGTTTTAAAATATGGAAGAAACTATATTAAACAATTTCAAGACTGAATTCTCATTAACGCCCTTCGGATTTACTTCCAGTACAATATACATAAAAAATAGCCGCTAATAAGTTGGAATCAATGTCTTACAAGGAGTTTTCAGGGCGAGCCATAGGGCGAGGCGCACAAAAAATACCCCAAGGTTATGGTGGAGGGCGAAAGTCTCAAGAGACGTATACCTAGTAATTCGGGATATATGCCTGGGGCGTTGATGCACGTTTTTGCAGTCAGGCGTAAGCCCAAGAGAAATTTCCTAATTAAAATAAATTTTGCTGAATAAGTCCTTCATATAATACATAAATTCTCAAAAGTCAGCTTGTATGTCACTACCCAAAACCCATAAAAGGTAGTGATAGCATCCAACATCGTCATTAGGCAAGCCAACAATGAACTATCTATTTAATTGCACATTTTATTACTTTTGAAATCTTGAATTTTAATTAATAAAGAAGCTAGTGTGAAAAAAACCATGGTGATATAAAGCATAAATGGAACATAAAAGAAATGAGGTGGTGATAATATTAGGCATACGCCATAATCATCTACTAGAGCTTCCCAAAATCCGGTGTCACAAGTACATGAGTATCAACTAAGAAGTACTATAATAATACAACATCTGTTTGGAATATAAAATAGACATGATAAAGTAAACAAATATGATGGAGACTTTGTGCGCTGCGGAATGTAGTATGGAATGCAACTCACCATAAAGTTTCCTCAGTAGTTGCACCTACATGCCAAGATGACCACTAAATGAACCTGTTAGATTCTGCACAATTAGTGCAGAAGTGTAGCATAAGTACGTAAATCAATGCATACCTAGTAAGTATATAATGACCCGATCAGTCGGTTTACTTTCTAGATCTATGTTCCCCTAATTAAGACCCTCTGTATATGATTTTACTATTTTTTGATCTGCGGGAATGGTTAGTTCGGGTTTGGAAGGGTTCGAGTTGAAATCAAAACACTTAGTTCCGTAATAGTAGTCTATAATGGTTAAGTTTGACTTGAGTCAACATTTTGAGTAAACGACCTCAGAACCGGAATTTGACGGTCCCAATAGGTTTGTATAATGATTTTGGACTTGGGCGTATGTTCGGATCGGGTTTCGGATGACCCGGGAGTGTTTCGGTGCTCAATATTGAAAGTTGGCGCATTGAAGGTTTTCCAAGTTCTTTAAGTTTGGTTTGGAGTAGACTTTGGTGTTATCGAGGTTCGTTGGAATTCTGAGCCTGGGAATAGTTTCATATGGTGATTTATGACTTGCATGCAAAATTTGGCGTCATTTCGAGTTGATTTAGTAGGAATCGGACGTGCGGAAGTATTTTTAGAAGTTTTTTGGTTTCATAATTTGATTCATGCGTTTTGGCGTCTGATTCGTATATCTAAATGTTATTTTGGTGTTTCGATCAGGCGAGCGGGTATGTATTATGTTGTTGGATGTGTGAGTGTAATTGGATGGGTCCCGGGTGCAAGACGGATTGGAATCGGACTCGGACTCGGAATTGGACCAGAGGGAAAACTGTTGGTGCTTCTGATCTGGTGCATTCACACCTGCATGGTTTTGGCCGCAGGTGTGAGCTCGCAGAAGCGAGCCTATGATCATAGAAGCGGCCTGGGAGTGAGTGGCCAGTGGTCCGCAGAGGTGAAGAAGTTCCGCAAGAGCGAACTCGCTTCTACGATGATTGGGCCGCAGATGCGAAGGAAGGCCAGCCAGGCGTGGGTCGCAGGTGCGACAGGCTTTCCGCAGAAGTGAGAGCCCGTCCGCAGAAGCGATGAGAGGCGGCCTGGGCAAGGACTGCACATGTGATTGTTTTTCCGCATGTACGGCGTCGCAAGTGCGACCCGAGGTCCGTAGAAGCGGAAATCATGGTCAAAATCCAAAAATTCAATTTCTAGGTTTTCTTCAAAAATTTCACAATTTTCTATAAATTTCCATGTTTAAGTCCATATATAACTCATTTATTTAGCTCACAATATGTAGGAATTCACTTAGCACATGATGGATGATGGAATTGACTAATGTCACTTCAAGTTCACCCTAAACTCGGCTCCCATGGAAGAATTGAGATGAAATGACCCAAATTCCAAACTTATACACTGTCAGGCGACCCTTTATCGCGAATGTGACACTACCCTCGCGTTCGCGAAGGTCAACTAACTATGGACCCAAAATTTTTCATCGAGAATGCAAGAATAGTCTCGCGAACGCGATTCTTCACCAGGAAGCCCTACCACGAACGCGTCCACTCCAGCGCGAATGCAAAGGCCAAATCCCCCAGGCCAGCTTCTTTAGCAAGAACACGAAGCTCACATCGCTAACGTGTAGCATTTCCGTCCAAACGTTCACGAACGCGAGACAACAGTCATGAACGCGAAGCACAAAAATCTTAGCAATCAAATCCTTCTTCGCGAACATGTGAATCCCTTTGCGTTCGCGAAGAACAAAACCAGACACCAGCACCAGCAGTTGCAAAACAAGGAAAAATGATTTGAAGCTACCCTGAAACACACCCGAGGCCCCTGGGACCCTGTCCAATCATACCAACCAGTCCCAATACCTTATCCAAACTTATCCAAAGGCTCGAAAGACCACGAATAACATCAAAACTACGAATCGACGATCGAAATCGTTCTTTTAACTTTAAAACATTCAAACTTCTCCGAACGCGTCCGAATCATACTTAAACTTTCCGGGATGATGCCAAATTTTTCGTACAAGTCATGAATCACAATACGAACCTATTCCAAGGCTTGAAATCCCAAACAGACATCGATAACACTAAAGTACACCTCAAATCAAACTTAGAAAATTCTAAAACCTTCAAAATGCCAAGTTTCCACATTAAGCACTGAAACGCTCCTGGACCATCCGATACTCAACCTGAACATATGCCCATGTTCACAATCACCATACGAATTTATTGGAACCTTCAAATCCCAATTCAGAGTCCGTTTACTCAAAAGGCAAACCTTGGGCAACTCTTTCAACTTAAAGCTTTTGAATTGAGAATTTTCCTTCCAGATCAACTTCGAACTCCCTTAAAATCGAAGCCAATCACACACGCAAGTCATAATACATGCAATGAAACCACTCAAAGTCTCAAACCACCGAACGATGTGCTAGAGCTCAAAATGACCGGTTGGGTCGTTATATTCTCCCCACTTAAATATACGTTCGTCCGCGAACGTGCCAAGAATCATTCCAGGGTTGCCCAAAATCATTGTTTAACACCTCGTGTACTTACCCATGCTGCCACAACCCATATGAGTACATTAGCTCAAGCCAGACTGAAGTTCATTCCTGCTATCGTAACCCACAAGACTTAGAACCAAATTCTAAGATCCGGAATTCTCTACCGGGTCTATTTCTAACATACGAACACTGTATCAATCTCAACCCATTGTACCAATACATGATCATGCACCCATGCTAAAATCACACAATGCACTACACAATTCGTATGTCCATAATAACATCCTCCAACTACAATAGCTGCAAATTCACGAACCAAATGCCCTTAGTATACCTCATAACACATATAAGCTCGGTCTCAACCCCCCACAATATTGCAGCGATGAAAGAGATATACAGGAACTCATAATCACCCGTCAAATTAATAATTTATGGGGTCTCTTTGCTTGATAAGAACCATTTCCTCACTCTGAACTGATTTGTGGCATTTTCTCTCCAATATACATTATATAAATCCGATTCCACTTATTTTAGGTCCAATAATCTCGACTCACCCAGTACAAGCTGCTCGGGAAATAAGCTACCTCAAACACCATATGAAACCTCATACAACACCATCAATGCTCCAACAAGCTACAACTCGAATATGACCAATAAGGAAAACGATCCCAAGTACAGAACTATCTGTCTCGCACGACGAATCAAACAACCAAACAAATGCTATGAACCTAACGGAGAGATAAGAAATAAAACACAAAAAATAGGTATAAAGATCCACACTCAACATCTCACTGTTGCGGCGTGCAACACAATCTACACATCATACACGTGGCGGCGTGCCACCCGATCGACATATAATAATCAATAAGAAAATACCCATCGATCCAAAATGCTCATACCCACAAAATTCCCAAATATCGACCACAATCACGCCAAGAGCAAAAACACAACCTTGAGCAGACAGATAGCATTATGAGCTACAAAAGCCAAGCACGACTAAGGTGCATCAAATAACCAACATCTCGAGAGTCATCTCGCTCATATAATACCATAACTACACAGGGTCACAACACACGTGTGAATAATCAAGTCGTCTCACAACCCACACGGCATAAGAGAGTACATATGAAACAGACAGCAACAGGAATAGCATCCATTATGCTAAAGACTCATCCATAAGCAATGCTATGCTGAATAAACATATCTGATCTTGTATAGAATATACATTCACATTAGGCCTACCAATGGACCTCAAGCCGATTTTGATCATCCCATAATGAGCCAATAACCTTCTAAAGATCCACAATGACCCTATTCATGACACATACGATCAACTGTCAAATCCGGAACAAACTTCCATAGTCCACAACCAAAAGAGTAGTGCATTTCTCAAACATAAAATCTCCAATCAGTGACAATACCAGAATCTTCATACCTGATTTCAATTTGTACCATTTAAATGATTGACACGTCACACTTGCGCAGTCATCCCGTGGGAGATACTCCTCCCTCACCAGGTAGCAAAATTTGCACATCCGTGGCTACCAACCATACTATTACTACAATTCAAATCAAGAATCTATAAATCAATACACAATGCCTCTTCCATAGAACATCATTCTCAGGCGACACAGAATAGCGCCAGCATACTTTGAACATCTGAAATCTTCCCCCGCTCCTCATAGCTCGTGGCATTCTTATCAAAATCGAATTGCAACCTTGATCCTCAACTCCCAATTTCCATACCGCTCAGTACACCTATCGTGCTGCAACGCGAGAGTACAAGAATTTCATCATAACTCCTGAACCACCAGTAGAATAAACACGTCATCGGCTAGAAACCTTTTACTTAACTCATTTCAGAAGAATAGTTGCAACATATAGCCAAATTCCCATAACCTCCACAAAAAATGCAAACTTCAAGTCGCGATCTAAATAGTCATAACTCTTTCGGGATCCATTTACACATACAAAAGCCATCAGAATCAAATACCTCCAAATTAATCAAATTACGGTGGTTGTCAAGCCCGCATGTACAACCACGAACCACCTGTATAGCCTTACCATACCGAAGGAACTAATCATTTCCATGACCATGCTGATTCAAGCCACTACTAGCTGACTCAACTTCTTCTGATTTACTCTTGGCTTGCCTTCGAAATAATAGCTCTATGCAAATACACAACGGACCTCAAACAACACTCTTCCCGATTGGCCCAAGTCACAAGACCACGTCGTCTCAATGCTCATAAGCCATTTTATACCCTCCTGATGAACTCTATAGTACCTTCAACTGATATACCCATTCTGAAAATCCTTCTGTGAATCCGAAGTTGTTTTTCCCATTTCTCTAACACTACACCACAAACCCGATGATAACATAGAAATTCTCTCAAGTGCCTTTCGCACTCAGTTGCAGAACCCAATCCTCAGCCACATAACGAACCCAAAAATCCTCAGGCACCGCACTTAAATTCTTAAACCCACCAAAACTATTATTGAGAGTCACCCACGCTGACCTGATCCCGAATATATAACCAAACTCTAGTGCTCTATTAGCATATGAACACTTCCAAAGAAGCAACCAGACAAATTCTTTTCCTTGTACATCACATCCATAAGAAGTATGAAATCTGAGTCATTCCCCAACCTTCACATAAACTGATAAGGCAAAAATATAACACATATGCCCATCAAATCCATTGCACGAGTTACCCCCGATGTTCCCTTCCCTTAGTCACAGTTAATCCACAAATGTACCGATGACTAAAACCTGCATATGCGTATAACCACGTGATCCAATTATAGACAGTGGGCTCCCGCACTTAGCTTTAAGCTACATTCTGAATTATCAGCCAGAACCGCACAGTCGACCTCCTCACAGTCGTACCATCTTCTTCAAGCGATCTAAGCTCACATCGCAGTACATGCATTCCGCTGGGTAGAAAGTAGAACTCTTCATTGGAACTTCATCAAAAATCATGCAACCGCTAACCTGCTCACAAGAGATAGCCCACCTGTATAATTCCATATCGATATCTTCCAACGACATTGCCCTGGTTACAACCACCACAAAATCAGTAAATCCTCCGGAGCCCATGCTCGTCCACCAGCTATAAGAGCCCGTTCATTTCCCATTAGCATCAATTGAAGGTCCAACAATAAGTTCCAAAACTCGAAGTCATGTTGCATCCCAAAATGATAATCAAGCTTTCACACCCTTTTTTATTCCAAGCAAACTTCTTTCCGCCATATTCAAACTTTCTTAGTATAGAAGCCACCATCCCAAATGAAATTCATAGACTTAGTCATTTGCCCACCATGATCCCCAAATTGCTCTAAAACTTTCTCAAATCATGTGGCTATCCTACCACAGAATCCATACGATATTCTTCCACTCCCACTTCGGTTAAACCATCTCTTTAAGTAAACTACTATGCCTCTATTGTTCATACTTGACCTGCTAACAATCCAACCACTGCAATGCAGACCTACCCATGTCACTTCTCATTATCCTCCGCCGGTTATGGCACTCCAAGTCATGATCCATATTTGTAGCATTCGAATAAATAGATTACCATCCACTCTAAGCCTATTTAAGATCATCTTCCTCGAACCCTCAATACTGGAAACACCGATTCATCCCCGAAGCCGCCACATATCACCATATCTAATAACTGTCTCTTAGGTACTATTTCACAACACCATGACCCGAAGGCAACCAAAGAATACCATCACACTAACGATCCTTAATGCATTCAAACAAGGACGACGATATCTCATCACAACCAAGAATTCCACAAAGTTTGAAAATATCAGATCTCGCTACTCCGTCAACTAAAGACTGGACATCTATAGTCCAATTGCCTGTCCTCCGCTGGAATTGAATACCGAACCTTTAAACTATGAACCGAGTATTCCTCCTCTCGAGTCATTCGCTGCCACGACACATATTTAAGCACCCTACCATTTACTCCAGCACTGTGCGACAACAACGCATGAACATTACAATACATTGTGCATAGCCTCGAACCGTAGACAACACTACCACTCAGCTGAGATGACAGAACACCCTTTCTCAAGACGATGATAATTGCTCGCCCGAATACGTAGGGAAAAACATCCTGCACCATGCCTACAACATCTATACAACTTGTAGTGCCCAACTGAGTCTGAATGCTCGAAATCGTGTAAGAATGAGTAGGAAGAAAATGAAGACATAAGCTTCAATGAAATTAAACTGCACGACTAGGAATCAAGAAGGGAAGTTCTACTAACAGTCCTGTAGCCTCTCGAAGATAAGTATAGACGTCTCCATACCGATCCGCAAGACTCTACTAGACTTGCTCATGACTCGTAAGATCTAAGTAAAACTAGTACTCTGATACCAAGCTGTCACGGTCCAAAACCCATAAAAGGTCGTGATGGCGTCCAACATTGCCGTTAGGCAAGCCAACTGTAAACTATCTACTTAATTACTCATTTTATTACTTTTGAAATCTTGATTTTTAATTAATAAAGAAGCTAGTATAAAAAAACACAGTGATATAAAGCATAAATGGAACATAAAAGAAATGAGGTGGTGATAATATTAGGCATAAGCCATAATCATCTACTAGAGCTCCCCAAAATTCGGTGTCACAAGTACATGGGCATCTATTAAGGAGTACAATAATAATACAACATATGTCTGGAATATAAAATAGACATGATAAAGTAAATAAATATAATGGAGACTATGTGTGATGCGGTACATATCATGGAATGCAGCTCACCATAAAAGCCCCCTCAGCAGCTGCACCTACGCGCCAAGATGACCACTAATGAACCTGTCAGATCCTACACAATTAGTGCAGAAGTATAACATGAGTACGTAAATCAACACGTACCCAGTTAGTATCTAGCCTAACCTCGGAGAGGTAGTGACGAGGGGTCGACATCGACACTTACTAGTGGTCCAATAAATTAATATAATAAAATATAAACAGATATGAAACACAACAATAACAATGAGGTAAGATCGGTAACTAGCAAAAATCCTCCAACATTTGTAACAATGTGAATTTCTCAAAATCTCGTATACTATCTCAACAGATAATAAATATCAAGTGTTATATCCAACACAGACGGATTATCATATAAATGTCAGGCCTCAATTAAAGGAAATCTCATGAATACTCAGACTCCTAGCGATATTGCACACGAGTTATGTCGAGGTCGTACGGCCCGATCTAGAATAATGTGTACACTGTCGAGGGTCAACCGAGGTGAACCATAGATGCATATCAAAATATTTTCAAGGCGTTCGACCCGATCCACAGGAAAAGAAGGAACTTATCAAATTACGGACCACGTGTTTGCAACACAAGTACAGGAGCATAAAGTACACATGACTTATACCGTCTATCAAATATCTCGCCAAACAAATTAGGGTGATAAATCTCGGCCTAACATATTCCTAAATCAAATTTCAATTATAAATTCAAGTGATTTAACCTAGCAAATTGAGTTCAAATAATTCAAACACTACATGATAAACTCCTAAGTCTACCGAACATAAACATATTTTTAGCTACGTACGGACTTTCGTCACCTCGTGCGTACATAGAACCCAGAACTAGTAGCATATAACAATTTAATACCTACGGGGTAGTTTCCTCTGCACAAGGTTAGACATGATACTTACCTCGCTCCGAAGTTCTACAACTGGCTCCAACGCCTCTCTAACACCTCAAACTGATGTCTATCGATCCGAACTAGTCAACCAACATGCAAACCAATAAAACATATACTCCAACACTCATAATTAATCAATTTATAACAATTTTCAACTCCGCTCGAAAAGTCAACAAAGTCAACCCTCGGGCCTAGTGCCACGATTCCGAATTTTTTTGAAAATAAACCTTACCCATAACACCACGAACTCAAATATATAATTTATTCTTAATTGCATGTCCAATGTTATGGTCAAAATAAAAAACAAATCAGTTTCTAGGTTTTCTTCAAAAATTTCACAAATTTCTACAAATTTTCATGTTTAAATCCATATATAACTCATGTATTTAGCTCACAATATGTATGAATTCACTTACCACATGATGAATGATGGAATGGCACTTCAAAATCGCCCCAAGCTCAGCTCCATGGAATAATTTAGATAAAATAATCCAAAATCCGACTTTCCAAACTTATACACTGCCAGGCGACCCTTCATCGCGAACACGACACTACCCTCGCGTTCGCGAAGCTCAACTAACTCTGGACCCAAAACTCTTCTTCGTAAACGCGAGAATAGTCTCACGAATGCGATGCTTCAGAAGGCTGCCCTACTGCGAACGCGTCCACGCTATCGCGAACGCGAAGACCAAATCCCCAGGCTAGCTTCTTCTGCACGAAAGCAAAGCTGACATCGGAACACTTAGCATTGCCGTCCAAAAGTTCGTGAATGCGAGATAACTTTCGCAAATGCGAAGCACAAAAATCCCAGCAGCCAAAATCCTTCTTCGCAAACACGTGAATCCCTTCGCGTTCGCGAAGAACAAAACCAGACACCAGCACCTACAGGTGTAAAAACAAAGAAGGAAAAATGGCCCGAAACACACCTGAGCCCCCAGGACCCCGCCCAATCATACCAACCAATCCCAATACCTTATCCAAAGGCTCGAAACGCCACGAATAACATCAAAACTACGAATCGACAATCGAAATCCTTCTTTTAACTTTCAAACATCCAAACTTCTCCGAACGCATCTGAATCATACTTAAACATTCCAAAATGAAGCCAAATTTTATGTACAAGTCATGAATCAAAATACGAACCTATTCCAAGGTTTGAAATCCCAAACGGATATCGATAACACCAAAGTCCACCTCAAATCAAACTTAGAAAATTCTAAAACCTTCCAAATGCCAACTTTTCACATTAAGTGCTGAAACGCTCTCGGACCATCCGATACTCAACCCGAACATACGCCCAAGTCCAAAATCATCATACGAACATATTGGAACCTTCAAATCCCGATTCCGAGATCGTTTACTCAAAAGTCAAACTTGGTTAACTCTTTCAACTTAAAGCTTTCGAATTGAGAATTTTCCTTCCAAATCAGCTCTGAACTCCCAGAAAATCGAAATTAAACCAACCACACGTGCAACATGAAGTAAAGCCACTCAAGGTCTCAAACCTGCGAACGACGTGCTAGAATTCCAAACGTGATCGAGTCGTTATATTGTAATTACTCAAAAATTTTAAAAAGGAACTGAATATCAAATTTAAAAGTCAATACATTTTTTATTACTAGAAGTCCTAATTTATTGTCTTTCCTTATTCTTTATCTTGTCCACTAGTCTGTTGATATCTCCCAAAAGCAATGAATAGCCAATGATTTTTTTTTTTTGCAAATACAAAGAAAACTCTATTTTCTTCCATAGCAGCAAGTTCAAAGTTCAAATTGCAGGTTGGTCATCCTTTTTGTTCCTCCATGTAAAAAAAACTTTATTCTTTTCAACTCAAGTTACTAGTACTTATAAGTAGGGTATAATGAATTATTTTGATTAGTTCTTAGTGGAGACAGAGTACATCTATACATAATTTTCACTTATTTATAATTGTTTTTAATTTTTATGCAATTTTACCTATTTAAAAATATTTACTGTAATTATATTATTTTATAAGATATTAAAAATTAAATACTCATGACACTTACGGCTCGGGTATACGTAAAACGACTCGTTTTACGCGCAATTCTTTTAAAATGCTGATCGGAAGAATAATATATTCGCCCACCCAGCCCCCACGTCACAAAAGCTGAATTTTGGAGAGTCAAATACTAGTTTGCCTTTTGGCAGGTCAATTAGTCAACCACTATTAATTTAATAAGTGGAGTACTACTATAGGTAAAGCAAAGGCAAAATGCCTTTCTTTCTGCAGCAAGTCAATTCTTTTTTTCTTTTTATCATATCCACCTTGTTTTTCTTTTTGCTTCATCAGCAAACTCCATTATTACTAATCAAATAAATGTTTTTGCTTAAATAACAGATATTGAGTCAGCTTTTTGTTTTTATTTTTATGTGTAAATTTGGGCCTGAAAAAGATTTTTCAAAAGCTAATGATTTTAAAAATATAAAAAATATATTTTACTTTAAAGACCACGCTGCTCTCACTTCTATTAGGTGAGATTGCTCAGGAAATCGAGATTGCCAAATAACCGAGTATAAGAAGTAGTAAAAAATTTAGGTATGCTCTGAATTAATAAGATATTCTGTCAAGAATGAAGCAAAAAATTTCTATCTATCCTGTACAAATAGAAATGTTAGACTTTAAACAAATTTGCGTGTATTGAAAAAAAGGTGTAATTTTGTCAAAATCAAGTGTCAAATTCGAAGCAACAAATTAAGGTAGTCACACACTCGCACCACCAGCTCGTGAGAGGCTGTGTGGACTCAAATACTTTTTTTATTTGTGCCAAAAGAGAATTTGGTGGCTGTGTGGACTCTGTCACACAAAGTAACACTCTGCTATTGGCTACTGATAAGTACTTCTCACATACGTTTGGGAAAGCTTCATTCTGTAAAAACCCTCGAGAGCTTCACCACTCAAACAAGATTCGTAGAAAAATGGGAGACAAGGCGAAATCGAGCAGCACAAGTGTTTGGCCCACTGTAAAGCCATTCGCTAATGGAGGTGCGTCTGGTATGCTTGCCACCTGCGTTATTCAGCCCATTGATATGATCAAGGTACTCTTTTAAAGTTAACCCCTCATTTTTTTCTATAAATATATTCCACTTGTTTGTAAAGATTGTTCTTTTGTAACTCCTTGGTTTTGTTTTGAGTAGTGTGGAATTCTCTTTTCTTTTGTTGTCAATTTTATATTTGTGTACACTTTTTAGTTTGGGATGTTTGAGTCTTTTTGGAGACGTAGGGTGTGTCTGGTATTAAAGACAATATTTTCCAAAAAATATTTTGTTGGAAAATGTTTTTCTCGAAAATAAGTGGCTCTTTTTCTTCTTATTTTCTGGTATTTGGTAAGTATATAGAGAATATGGTCTCAAGAGTATTTATATATAATTTAGACAAACACTATAGGAGGGTGGGTGAGAGTGGGGCCGGGGCCGGGGCCGGGGCCGGGGCC
>AWOL01S0076905.1:0-10448 GCA_000715115.1 Nicotiana otophora | reverse complement strand
GGAGAAATCACACTCCCCGTCCTGGACGGCGGCGTCACTCTGGAAACCACATTCCACATCATGGACCAGGATACGGCGTACGACGCCATAATAGGCCGACCTTGGATACATGCCATGAGGGTCATCCCCTCCAGCTTGTACCAAGTTATCAAATTTCCAACCCCATGGGAAATATTCAGCATACGAGGAGAACAACGCACATCTAGAGAATGCTACCGCATCGCCCTGGATTGTACGACCACCCAAAAAATGAAGGGAAAAACAAAAGAGGCATAGCAATTAACAGGGTCGAGGTCGAGCTGTGACGAAAGAGAGGACGTCATCAGAGATCCCGAAACAGTAGAGGCCGTGGGATCAACCATAGAAGACCTTGACCCCGTTCAACTTGATGATCACGACCACAGCAAGAAAGCCTACATTGGTTGCAAGCTTCAAGAACCAGGTAAATTCTATCACTTCTTAACTGCTAACGCAGACTTTTTGCGTTTTCCCACGCAGATATGCCAGGGATCCCGAAGGAGATCGCCACACACAAGTTGAACGTCGACCCATTCCACCCCCAGTGAGGCTGGTTAGGCGGAAGTTCAATTCCACAATAAATGATGCAGTCTGCGAAGAGGTCAAAAAAATACTGGAAAATAGCTCCATCAGGGAGTCCAAATACCCCCAATAGGTCGCCAATGTGGTCATGGTAAAAAAGAAAAATGGNGCGTGCATTATCCACCCTCGAGTACTTGCACAAATGAAACTCGAGGATTAGATAGTGTCGTGTTGCATCACGCTAACAGGTTTTAACAATGCAGTTGAACGAAGTCTGGAGAAATCACACTCCCCGTCCTGGACGGCGGCGTCACTCTGGAAACCACATTCCACATCATGGACCAGGATACGGCGTACGACGCCATAATAGGCCGACCTTGGATACATGCCATGAGGGTCATCCCCTCCAGCTTGTACCAAGTTATCAAATTTCCAACCCCATGGGAAATATTCAGCATACGAGGAGAACAACGCACATCTAGAGAATGCTACCGCATCGCCCTGGATTGTACGACCACCCAAAAAATGAAGGGAAAAACAAAAGAGGCATAGCAATTAACAGGGTCGAGGTCGAGCTGTGACGAAAGAGAGGACGTCATCAGAGATCCCGAAACAGTAGAGGCCGTGGGATCAACCATAGAAGACCTTGACCCCGTTCAACTTGATGATCACGACCACAGCAAGAAAGCCTACATTGGTTGCAAGCTTCAAGAACCAGGTAAATTCTATCACTTCTTAACTGCTAACGCAGACTTTTTGCGTTTTCCCACGCAGATATGCCAGGGATCCCGAAGGAGATCGCCACACACAAGTTGAACGTCGACCCATTCCACCCCCAGTGAGGCTGGTTAGGCGGAAGTTCAATTCCACAATAAATGATGCAGTCTGCGAAGAGGTCAAAAAAATACTGGAAAATAGCTCCATCAGGGAGTCCAAATACCCCCAATAGGTCGCCAATGTGGTCATGGTAAAAAAGAAAAATGGGAAGTGGAGAATGTGCGTAGACTTTACAGATTTAAATAAGGCATGCCCCAAATACTCATTCTCATTACCGCATATCGACCAGCTCATTGACGCAACGGCCGGGCATGAATTGTTAAGCTTCTTAGATGCCTACTCAGGCTACAATCAGATCCTCATAGAAAAGGAGGATCAGGAGAAGACCACCTTCATCACCCATCAAGGGACGTACTGCTACAAAGTTATGCCTTTCGGACTGAAAAACGCATGGGCGACATACCAAAGGTTGGTGACCAAAATGTTCAAAGATCAACTCGGCAAGACTATGGAAGTCTACATAGATGATATACTGGTTAAGTACAAAAGGAAAGAAGATCACATTGGCCACTTGAAAGAAGCCTTCGATATACTCAAGCGATACGGGATGAAACTAAATCCTGAAAAGTGTGCATTCGGCGTGACCTCAGGAAAATTCTTGGGTTTCCTAGTATCACAGCGAGGTATCGAGGTCAACCCTGACTAAATCAAAGCCATAGAATAAATACCAGAGTACTTAACCACCAAAATATAGGTTCATAGGTTGACTGGCCGTATCGCCGCCCTGTCAAGATTTATTTCGCAATCATCTTACAGATGCCACAAGTTTTTCGGCGTACTCAGAAAGGACAATGGCCTCCAGTGGACCTCCGAGTGTGCCCAAGCCCTGATGGAGTTAAAGGCTTACCTGTCATCACCGACGTTACTTTCCAAAGCGGAGCCTGGGGAACGCCTCCTCGTTTACCTCGCCGTGTCAGAAGTGGCGATGAATGCGGTCCTGGTCCGAGAAGATAAAGGTACGCAATCTCCCATCTATTACATTAGCAAAACCTTAGTCAATGCCAAGACGAGGTACCCCCACCTCAAAAAATTGGCCCTGGCCCTGATCGCAGCTTCACGAAAGCTTAGACCCTACTTCCAGTGCCACCTCATCCCGGTAGTCATAACTTTCCCCTTGAGAAGTATTTTGCATAAGCCCGAGCTATCGGGCAGGTTAGCCAAATGAGCCATAGAATTAAGCGAGCATGATATCACATATCAACCGCGAACGGAGATAAAATCACAAGTCCTCAACGACTTCATCGCCAACTTTAGCGCAAAAATAATGCCCGAAGTCGAAAAAGAAACGGCCCACGCTTTTCCACAAACACAAGATCTATAGATTTTGTACACCGACGGCACTTCTAATGTGTCAGGGTCCAGACTGGGAATTTTACTCGAAGTCCCAACAGGCGAAGTGATTCGTCAGTCCATAAGATGCTCAGACATGACTAACAACGAGGCTGAGTATGAGGTCGTAATTGCAGGATTAAGGATGGCAATCAAGTACGGGGAGAGACGGGTCATACTACACTGCGACTCTTAACTCGTCGTCAACCAAGTCGCAGGGACTTTCCAGATCAAAGAGCAAAGGGTACAAAAATACCAGGTCAAGATCTGCAAACTACTGCTCGAGTTCGACGAATGCCAGCTCGACCAGATTCCTCGAGCACAAAACATCAAAGCAGACGTCCTCACCAAATTAACAGCAGCCACTAAAAGCATAACCGGAGAAAGAAACGTGGTCACCCTCCTCCACTTATCAATAGATCAAATCGAGGTAAGGACCATAAATCTAACTTGGGACTGGCGCAACCGTATTGTTACATACTTGCAGGATGGCGTACTCCCAGATGATAAAAAGGAAGCCAAGAAGTTTCGGATGCAAGCAGCAAGGTACAACATCATTCATTACGACCTATACAAGAGGACGTATGGCGGCCCCCCAGGCGAAATGCTTAGGCCCGAACCAAACGCAGTGCGTCCTAGAAGAAGTCCACGAAGGTCACTGCAGAGCTCATTCCGGCAGTCGAGCTCTGGTCAGATGTCTCATACGGGCGGGTTACTACTGGCCCACTATGAAAAAAGAGGTCCCGGACTTCGTGAAAAAATGCGAGCAATGCCAAAAATACGCCCCAATGACCCACCTAGCAGGCGAGCACCTCCACTCAGTCACTTCCCTTTGGCCGTTCATCAAGTGGGGAATGGACATCGTCGGCTCCCTCCCTGCGGGGCGAGGTAACGTACGATTTCTTTTGGTTTTAACTGACTATTTTTCTAAATGGGTAGAAGCAGGAGCATATGCCCAGATACGCGAACAGGAAGTGATCGCCTTCATATGGAAAAACATCATGTGCCGCTTCGGCCTCCCCAAAGAGATCAGTTGCGACCCCAATTTACGGGAAAAAAGGTCGCTGAAGTTTTTAAGAAGTGGCATATCAAAAGAATACTCTCAACATCATACCACCCCACGGGCAACGGGCAAGCAGAATCCTCTAATAAATCAATACTGAACATCATGAAGAAAAAGCTTGAGGACGCCAAAGGACTGTGGCCGGAGTTATTACCAGAAGTGCTTTGGGCCTACCGTACAACATCGAAGACGACCATAGGAGAGACGCCCTACTCATTAGTCTATGGGACCGATGCGGTAATACCAGTCAAAGTCGGAGAGCCTAGTTTAAGATATTCCCATGAGAGCAGGCCGAGGAACGATGAAAGTAGAAGGCAAGAGCTCGACGAAGCCGAAGAACGGAGAGATATGGCCTACATAAGGATGATCGCCCAAAAACAACAGGCAGAACGCTATTATAACAAAAAGTCCAAGATCAGACCACTCAAAGTCGGGGACTACGTGCTCAAAGCCAAAATACAAGCAAGAAAAGACCCGCGGGAAGGCAAACAGGGAACAAATTGGGACGGTCCATACAAAATTACGGCAACAGCAAACAAAGGGTCTTTCCAACTAGAAATAATGGAAGGAAAACTTCTACCAAACAACTGGAACATCACACACCTCAAGTACTTCAACTTTTAAGAAAAAGCGTTCTCCAAGTCGTACTCTTTTTTCCCTCACTTGAGTTTTGTCCGAGTTGGGTTTTCTCAAGGAGGTTTTTAACGAGGCGACAAGGGGGACACTTCAAGTTGAAATGCGAACGGAAGAAGGCATCGGACGGTCAGTTCATTGCCCAACCTCTCAATACGTCTCAACATACTTTCGCCAGAGCAACATTTCCTCAATATCTACTCGACCCACGGCGACAATTAAGTACGGGTTACATTCGACCTCGTTTGAATCAACACTTGCTCGGCCACCGGCCATAATTAAATAATAGTTACATTCGATCTCACTCGAATTAACTCACACTCGACCTTGTTCGAATTAACTAAGTATAGGTTACATTCGACCTCGTTCAGGTTAACTAAGTTACATTCGACCTCGTTTCGACTTAAATAAGTATAGGTTATATTCGACCTTATTCGAATTAACACCTACCGGCCCCCGGCTGCAACCGAAACTTAGTTCTATTCCGACCTCGTTCAACACATATAAACCAAGTTCTTACGACTAAAGCAACCAAATGGCAAAATAATGAAAGAGGCATACAAGCCCGAACAGAAGGAAAAGAGTCGGGTACGAGCAGCGAAAATGGCATTTCATAAAATATATTCTTTACAAAGGCTAGAACAGATGCCCACAAAAATATGTACAAAACTTACAAGCAAAAAGAAATAAAACAACTACTCGCCACCTAACCCAATAACGTCATCTATCTGACCGCCTAGGTCATCTCCACCCGCCTCTTCGCCAGTACCATCGCCACCGCCTTCAGAATACTCATCCTCATACCAGGCATCTTGTTCAATCCCGTCTATGCTTGTGTCCTCCTCACCATCACCAGCCTCTGGTGTAGCGGGATCATAGCCACAAGCAGTCCGAGCTGAGCATCCCTTAGCGCGAGCATCCTCGAAGTCGGCCTCAGAAACTTTCCCTGCCGCCATCAAGTCCCTAAATATATCCCGTTGGGCCTTGGCGAGGATCCAGATCTCATACAGATCCCGCGGAATGTCAGGAAAGGCAGAAGCGTGAGAAGAGGATGGTTGAGCCAGTAACTGGGACTTCTCAGATTCAAGGGCAATAATCGTTCATTAAGGCCCAATTTTTCTTTCTCCAACTCCTCTATACGCTCGTCGAGTCACTCCTCTCTGAGCCTCGCCATCTCCAAATCACTCGCCCGCTATGAACGAAGAATGCGGA
The DNA here is from genome assembly GCA_000715115.1 of Nicotiana otophora. Classification (NCBI taxonomy): domain Eukaryota; kingdom Viridiplantae; phylum Streptophyta; class Magnoliopsida; order Solanales; family Solanaceae; genus Nicotiana; species Nicotiana otophora. The sequence continues at coordinate 4,834 of AWOL01S0076905.1, read as the reverse complement.
TTACAGTCTCCGATGCCTCTACTTGCCTCAAAGCCACCAACGCTATCCGATTCTAACTTCTCTAAGTCCGCTATCCTCTCGGCGAGCTCACCACCCAAAGCATCCGCCTTGATTAGACTTTATTCGAGCTCGGCCCACAGCAAGCTCACTTTGGCTTGAAGGTCGGCGCATTGGGCCTCGACTCCCCTGCTCACCTCAAGCTCATCTGCCTTGTCCCTCAACGCCCCCTCGAGCTCACTACATTTTCCGATGACCTTCACCAATTCGCCATCCTTCTCTTTTAGCTCATCTAGGAGAGCCCGGAAGTTGCTACTCCCACCAAGCCGCCTGCAAAGCTCACGGTGCTTATCACGATACTCGCGATATTTTTGCTCCATCTTTTGTAAAATGGCCTTCCGCCTCTCCTCTCGACGGGAGCGTTTGATCTCCAAGATCACGGTCTGAAAAGAAACCAGAGCGAGTAAGAATAAAATCGGATTCGACATGAACGAATATGCAAATAAAATACCCAACTTACCCTAAGAGCAAGGCCGGCTATGCTCCTCGACAATGTGGAATCCTTTAGTTTCTCAAGGATCTTACCCTCCACGTTGGAACAAAGGGGACCAAGAGAAGGGACCACGTCCTCCGTATCAACTAGCAGATCCCGGTCCAGAGGGATCGTATTGGTTCGCGTGGTTCCCTCCAATCTCACCTTGAGTCAGGTGAGTCCTTCTCCCATCATCCTAACCTCTTCAGGGTCATATCGGAGCTCGTCTCGTAACCATTCTCAGCAACCTCATTACCTCTCTCATCAGTAAACGAGGTGGGAACATCAACGGGGGGAGAGGACGATGGCACATCTCGCCGCACAGTACACAGAACCTCCACGGACACTATACCAGTTCCAACGTTGGCATCAAGAAGGGGCACTCTCTGCGGCTTCCGCTGATGGCAGGACCTCAGACGGAAAATTTGCACCGTCTTCAGACACAACGGAGGTCGGTTCGCGTTCGTTCCTTGTAGAATATACGGCTTGGATTGTTCCATCTCTGACATCCACCGACCTCCTTTTATGAGGGACCAAATCCTCCTCGCTTGATGAAGACTCTTCATCTATTAAATGAAGCAAGGGAGAGGCTGGAGTCTATGGTATTGAAGTCGTCGACGATCTAGCCGAAACCAAAGGCCGAATAGAAATGGATGGCCGGGCAAGCTTGGCCACAGTCACTACAGGAGTGGACCCCGTTGTAGATGGCGAAACGCAGGAGTAGGGGCCTTTGACCTCCTCAGGGATCCCCGGGCTAAAAACAAAAGAGAAAAAAAAGAAGATTAAGAGATCGATCTCCACAAAACAATAAGAAGCAAGCGACCAGAAGGCCACGACAATAAAGATTCAAAACGGGTAAACTCACCAGTCGCTAAAAGCTTGGGTCCGAACTTCTTGATAAAGTCCGACCATTCGCGAATCCTCATTGTGTGAGGCAAGACCTAGCTAACCCAGTCATGAATATCCACAACCAAAGGAGGGGGCGAAGTCTCAGCTGAACGAGGAAAAGGCAGAGTGTTAGGCTACAATCAAAATGAGCAAAATAAGCGCTTAGTAAAAAAATACTTACGGGCATAATTCCATGCCTCGGGAAAGCCATTTGCATTTGTCACCACGTCCTCGGTCTTGACGTAGAAGTAGCTAAGCCAGAACCGATGATTTGCTTTATTGTCCATCTTTACTACCAAACTCTTACTTCCTCGGTGGCGAAGATGCAACATCGTTCCCCTATAGAAACTGGGCGCGAAGAGGTGCATCAGGTGGCGAAAAGAGATCCCGCAGCCGGTCAATTCCGCGTACTTCGTCAACATGCGGATGAGTTTGTAGATGTAAGGTGAAAGTTAGGTCGGGCATACGCTGTAGTAGCGGCAAAATTCCTCCGCCAATGGAAGAAGGGGAAATGAGTAGCCCACATAGAACGGGTACGCGTCGAATGAGCAGTATCCAGGGCGATGAATCTGCACCACGTCATGACCAGCCCAGACCAGATCGATCTATGCCGGAATTTTGAACTTCGCCCTGAAATTAGCAAGGGCAACCACGTCCATCACCGATTCCGTGGCCTCAGGGTCGTCCTCTGGCGATTTTGAAAAGTCAGATCTAGCCTTCTCGTTACGGGAAATTATCTCCTCCACCATATGAAAGCTTTAATCCTACGCAACAATGGCAACCCCATCGTCATGGGAAGGCATGCGCACTGCCAAAGGAACAGGGTCAGGTACCCCACCCCCCAGAACTGAAAGACACATGAACCATCTTTGTTTATGAATAAAGTAGGTGTGAACATAGAAGAGTCAAGAGTAACAGGAGCCACCAGTATCAGTGAAAGTAAGAATATGGAAGTAAGATCAAAAGAGCAAGGATTCTGAACGAGGAAGAAAGAAGAAGGTATGAAGGTCCAATATTTAGATTGCAAAGAGTAAGGCAAAGGATTTTGTATCCCTATTTATAAGAGTCCAGGCATCAATATTGAGAAAGCAAATCGTCGTTACCCAACTCAGGAATCGAAGCGGTAGAGGCACGGGAAATGATGCAAGGTATCGGAAAAATACGTAATAATGATGTATGACGACATGACGTCACTCTGAACGACGTGACCCTGGGTTGCGGCTCACGAAAGGCCACGTTTCCACCCCGTCTGAAACGCTACTACTCGACCTACTCATCTAAACTTCTCAACCATAACTAACAGAGTCCACTCATCGAAGTCGTCCAGGGTCGACATCAATAAGCGGAGGGACTAACTGTTAGGTCAAAATCTGCATCAATGGGATATAGCATAAAGTGGTATTATAAAAAGTGATATGGCCGAGGTCGACTAGTGGATAGCGAGGCTCGTAACTGGGCGATCAATAACGGCCAAGGTCAAGTATCAAGGACGGTACTAACGGCTAGTTTTTGTAATAGGATATTTAAGGGAATATTTCACTGAATATTCTATGTACTGGTACTTTTAGGGCTGACTGGGGATATGTCACATATAAATAGAAAAAGAGATAAAGGAAAAGGGCATGTAATATTTCTTTCGGATAAGAACACTTTTTGAGAGGAAGACTCTTTCTAGAAAAGATACAAACACTACCTATCTAAGAAGACTCTACTATCTATTATTCCAAACTTTTCCATCAGATCTGAGAATAGTTTCAATATTCTAAGATTTGTCTATCACTCATCACTGTCAGAGAGAAGAACCATCCACCTCATTCAATATTGGGTGAATCATTCTCCTTATTTACATTAATGTCATTTATTATTATTTATTACTTGATATTCTTCCATCATTACTCCCCTTAAAATATTAAATGCACACTGCATTTAATCCGCTACCAACGCTATCCTGAGTTATTTGTGTTAGCTAATTATAAATCGAGGGATATTATTATCAACTAGGCCTAATCCCTCATTACATAAAACTAATTAGTTTAATCGAAGATTTACACATTTTGGTCAAACAAATAGTGGGCTTTTAGATGTAGGCCAACGTGCAAATAGGGGCGGCAGATGGGCGGGTTGGGTTGAACTTGGGCGGATCATGATGAGTTGAGTAAATAAATTGGTCATTACCCAACCCAGTCTAAAGTGTATTTGGGCTAAGATGGGCTAAACAATGGGTCATAGCTCAACCCGCCCAACTTGACCCATATTTTAGAACCATGCTCTTCTTGCATAAACAAAGTCTTTTACCTTTTATACACCTATGTATGTTCCCTACTTTCTTAACTTCTTCCTAATTTATTCTTTCTATGCACTGACGTTGAATTGCTATATATCTAATTTTAAATTTTTAGCTAAGAAACACATATGAATTAATTTTATACTCAACTATTCATGAGCTTTTATAACTTTCTAAAACTAAATAAATATTTAAAAGTGTATAAGAAAGAAGAAAGAAGGCAAAAAAAAAATAGCGATTGAAAAAAAGAGATAATATTTCAGAAAATCTTTGTGCAAGATAAAGGTTTGGCTAGTTGAAGTTATTTTTTGATGTTGCAATTAATTCATAAACAATTCATTTAGAAAAGAGCCTTCCGGCCGCACAAAATTTTCAGAAAACTTTGTTGATTAAATCTTTTAGAGAAAAACAACCCATACGATTTTCTATACAAACTTTGATTTATATCTATTTATGTAGTTATTATTTGTTCTTTACAATGTAATAAAAGAAGTCGTACAGGCCACTTAAGAAGTACTCCCTCCTTTCCAAAAATAAATATACTATTAGTATTTTGAGAATCAAAATATATTTTCTTAAATAACAAATTAGTATTTAAATTTGTAAGTTGAAAAATATCTTTTATGTTATTTCTAAATAAGTAAATTTCACCACAACTCAGTTACAAAATTATTCATATTTACATTAAAACTTAAATATCTTGATTCTCATTTTTAAACTTAGATACAAAAATTAATGATGGGGCAACTAAGTAAATTTCCAGACAAGCCTTCAGTTGGGTTGTGATCCCTTTGTTTTGGATGAGCTTCACGGGTTGTATTTGGGCTACTTCATGGGTCAGAATGGGCTATAAAAAATGATGGGTTAACTTGGACTCAGCCCAAATAAACTCATGAGCTAAAATGTTTGTACCCCAACCCATTTATCTCTGGGCAGGTTTGAGCTCAAATTGACACCCCTGTGTGCAAATACAAACTTTAGGACTCCTTTTTATGTAGCTTTTATTTAAGCCAGTATTACAAATGATAATATATTTGTACCTTGTACCTATTAGAAATTTACTTGTATATACTCAAAAGTCCCTTTTAATTTAAAGCCCCACTTTCCCAATAAAGGAATTCCAGCAGATAAAA
>AWOL01S0076903.1:0-15386 GCA_000715115.1 Nicotiana otophora | reverse complement strand
AATCTGGTGGTTGATGGATTGGACGCCAACTTCTTTAGCCCTTAGTGAACAATAGTGTCGGAGGAAATAAAAAAGACAGATTCCTAACAGAGATATAGTTGTTAACTAACTGATTCAGTGTAATCAAAACTTTCCCGAATAGAGAATAAATTGTTAACCGACTGATTCAATATCATTGTTGTTGCTCTTTTGGTTGTAAACATTGCATTCTGATGTCCAAGTGTAACATAAACATCATATCAATCAGGAGTATGTAAACACTAAATAGTTGTATATGGCCTTTTTGCTTTGTTAAACTTTGTCATTAACAACCATGGAAGGAGAGACACACACACACACACACTTATTTGACAACTTTTTCTCCTTTCATCCCTTTGGCTGCTCAAAAGGGTACAAGCTTCAGCTTGTTGAATAAACTATTTACTTTATATTTAGAAGCAAATCATGGGCCTGTGGTGTAGACAGTTAATATGAATACAGTGGAGAAGGGACATTATTAAAGTGATTTAATTAAGAAGTGCCATCACTTCAACCAAATAGAATCATGCATTGCAAATGTCTATTGCCAGAAGACTCTGTCAACATCAAGTCAGATCAGATGACATACCACCAACATACTCCTCAAGCAGACACTCCAGCCCTATACAGGAAAAGAACTTATGGTTTGTCTGCAATCTGCATAAAAGATTAAGATGAAGTTAGCTACCATAGGCGACAACTAGAAGATGCTATCTGCATGAAGTTGAAAAGACAGGAAGTTGAACTTGACAAAAACCCAACTCGTTAAACAATTAATACATCCATAGCTCCCACTCCTTAGATAATCATACATACATCGCTTGTAGTTCCGACCATGACCACAAACTGACTGAGTTTTAGGCTTTTAGCAAAGCTCTTGCAATATCCTTACACATAATACTAAACACTACAAGGCCGCTTGTAAAGATGAAGGCAATTGAGGGGAAAAAGAAGCCAACATGTTAAAGAAGGTGCTATACTTGCGTGTTCCTATAACCCCTACACAGGTTCCTACAGGTTCTCAAACAATGCAGCAAGAAATTAACTAGCAGAGAAATATTGCCATCTCCAAAAGGAGGTACCTTTGCATTTTGCTTATGCCAAGAAGACGGAAATACAAGTCAATCTTCTTTACTTGATAACATAGAGGCCGTATTGAATTTCTCAACAAATTCTTTTCTAGAAAGCACAAAAGTAGTAGTGCAAACTTTGAAGTTTGAAGCATACATAATTAAAAGGTCACTGTAAATAGCTCAAATCAGAATAAACAAAAATGTGCCATAGTTGACAGTTCAAAGAGTCTGGCAAACAGCAATACTCCTATCATCGCTATGGAAAGAATCTGATACCAGGTCCATAAATTAATGACAAACTGATTTAAAGGGAGAAACTCAAACGGCGTAAAATCGTGACTTAGAAGTCTGTCCACAACATAGCCAGCTCAATAACAGGTCATATGAGCAAAGAATGCAAACACATTTTTTTTAAAACTAAAAGAGGGTCTGGAACACCATAGCGCCTCAAACTTCTGAGTCAATGAGCCCTTTCGCTGACTACTGTCTGAAGAATTATCCGCTTGAATGTCTAAAGGTTGTTTTAAGCCCCTTCCACTAATTCAATTAGTCAACTAAGAGAAAATTAAAAGGAAAAGGGATTAACCACTTGCTCTGGCGACTTGCCACATCTTATCCATGCACATTCATAAGGTGAATAACCAGAATGAGGAACCAATTATAAGCATTTCTCCTAGTCATCTATGGTTGAAAAATGATGAGTGCTGTGTATCAAAACGAGATAATGTAATTCATAACTTCAATCAACCTAGGCTAAACATATTTGAAAACCTATTATGTGTACGCGTGATATGGACACTGTATATTTGTGTAATGATGAACTGGAAGTAGGAAAACATAATGGCTAGGATCTATGCGAATCAATGGTGAGGATAATTTGAAGTGTTGAACTAAACCTTTAAAAGGTTGGGGAAAAAAAAAAGAGACAGAAAGCTACTTGTAAGAAAAACATAAAAAATGAAAGCTACTTTGTATTTATATTTGTTTAGCCCAATTGTACAATTAGCCCGTTGTAATAGTTAGTCCATTGTATTTTTGAATTTTTCCGGGTCACTATAAATAGTGAAGCCCACCTTTGTAATTAGAACAATCTGATTCATTTTTTCAATACACAGAAGAGACAAAGTCTCGAAGCTTCTGGCTCTCTAAACATGGTGTAAACCCTAGAATCTCCCCTTCTTTGTTTACCTCGATTCTTCAGTCACTTGCCCTCTTGAATTGAATGTCAAGTTGAAAGCAAAGGAAGGAGACCTTTTGCCTAAACCTGAGGAGTACAGAAGTCTCATAGGCAAGCTGAATTTTTTAACTCGTACCCGGCATGATCTCAGCTTTGCAGTCCAACATTTGAGTCAGTTCATGCAGCAACCTTGCCCGCCACACATGAAGGTTGCACTTCACCTTCTCAGATATCTCAAAGGGTCTTCTGATTCTGGCATTTTCTACAATAATGCTCCTGATCTGTCTTTGCAAGTGTTTTGTGATAGTGACTGGGCCTCTTGCCCAGATAGTAGGAGGTCAGTCACTGGTTTCTGCATCTTCTTTGGTGGTAGTTTGGTGGGTTGGAAGTCCAAGAAACAGCCTGTGGTTTCCCTTTCCTCAGCAGAAGCTGAGTACAGATCTATGAGCAAGGTTGTGGCTGAAGTCACTTGGCTCTCCAGGTTATTGTCTGATTTTGGTGTGACTCGTACCTCACCTGTATTGTTTTGTGACAGCCAGGCTGCACTACATATTGCTAAGAATCCTGTGTCTTCCATGAGAGGACAAAGCACATAGAATTGGATTGTCAGTTTGTGCCAAGCTTGGAGATGGGTTGATCTCCCTTGTCCACACTTCCAGTTCTTCTCAGACTGCTGATGTTCTCACCAAGGTTCTCCCTGGTCCTGCTCATTATCTACACATTCGCAAGTTGGGGGTTGTCACCCTCCAACTTGAGGGGGGCTGTTAGAATAGGCCAATTGGATGCTGGCTAATGTTTGGGCCCAGTTTTAACTTACTTTGTATTTATATTTGTTTAGCCCGATTGTACAGTTAGCCCTTTGTAATAGTTAGTCCACTGTATTTTTGTATTTTTTTGGGTCACTATAAATAGTGAAGCCCACCTTTGTAATTAGAACAATCTGATTCATTTTTTCAATATACAGAAGAGACAAAGTCTCGAAGTTTCTGGCTCTCTAAACATGGTGTAAACCCTAGAATCTCCCCTTCTTTGTTTACCTCGATTCTTCATGTTTACAAAAAATAAAAAAAAGGACACACCCGAAGCTGCATTGACAATTGTTCACATAAGTTGAAAATCAATAATTTACCATTTTTCCAAGCAAAAAAAAAGAATAATAAATTGGACAGTGACATTAAAAAGGGACCACAAAGAGTTACTTGAACGGTTGAACCTAACAGGCCTCCAACCAGATTATTAAGCCCCAAGACAACCATTTCAACAAGGTAGAAAAACTAAATTGAGTGTCAATAGAGAATGACCAAAAATTGGAACACTCTTGACAAAGAACAAAGTTAACTTAACCGTGTCTCCACATCTTCACAAAGTAAGGCAGTGAAATGCCTACAGTCAAGATTTCTTGTTTCCTAAAACATATTTAAAAAGTTAGATTGATCATTATCAAAAATAAACTAAAATAATTTACATTGACCTATGTCGAGGAATAAACTTAGATAGTCCCTTAAGTATAGGCATAGAACTAACTTTGCCCCTTATTTATCTATATCTATATTATATTAAAAGCATAAACCCCTAAACTTGAAAATTAAATTACCTATTTACCCTTCTAAATTTTTATATAAAATAATAAGACTATTAATAATTGAATCTATATTCTATATTATATTAAAAGCATGAACCCCTAAACTTAAAAGTTAAATTACCTATTTACCCTTCTAAATTTTTATATAAAATAATAAGACTATTAATAATTGAAAATATAAAAAATAAATCGGTATGCCTTTTCCTTAACAGGTGTGTCTTTCTAAGTATGAGTAACTAAAGCTATACCTTTTAATTTTTCTTTTAAACCGTTGGCAAACGTTAGATAACAAGATGTCGTACTCTTTCCCTGTGACTAGAGGACTTAGATGAAGACTGCCAACAAAGGCAAAATAACAACTTACTGTTGTACGTAGGCAGCATTCATGTTATTAAAAAAACGGAAAAGGGCCAAAACTACCCTCAGACTATTCGATTTGGTACAAATATGCCCTCCGTCCACCTTTTGAGCCAAAAATGCCCTCACCGTTATCTTTCTGGCTCACTTATACCCCTATGACTAATGGTCAACGCCAAATAAAAAAAGGTTTACTTAAATTACACGTGACAACTTTTTATTAGTTCCAATTTTAAACCATGACTATTAATTAAATAAACCCACCCTTAACCCATTTTTTTACCTAACCCAAAAAATCCGACCAGCTTTAAAAAATGGCCAAACTCTTGATTGTCAAAAAAAATAACTTCTCTATCTTTCCAATTCTACCACCATCATAGCTGCCAACATCCCCTTCCCTTCATATCAACCACGTTGCCTCCACATTTTTAGTCTAGGGGCAGTTTTGGTCCTTTTCCATATTTTTATCATCTATCTTCATTTTACATTTACCATTGGAGCTGTCATTTTTCGAAAATGTTCGTCAAAAAACCTAATTTTCACATTCAAATATCACTTACAATGGTGAATCTTTTTTTCTTTCTCATCACATGAGATAATCAAAGAACCCATTATGAATTCATGGGCTTTGAATTTCGGAATAGTCCAGTTTTTTCTTCACAATATTTGTAAATTTTGCAGACTCTTAATAAGTTGTTAGACCCAAATGGTAATTTATTGTAGAAAATAAAAATTGTATGGTCAAGGTACTCCCCCTTGAACAAAATCCTAATTTTACAACAAAAAAGGGACATCCAATCGAAAAATATTAAAGATTTTCTAATCGGACCCTTTCGATTAGCATAATATTCTCGTTGTTATTGTTCGAAAATGGAGGAATGGAACAAACATGAGAATCATGGTTGTGGTGGCAGCGTGGTTGTTATGGAGGAAAGGGGGTGGTGGCAGCTATGGTGATGGTAGAGTTGAAAAGATGGAAAAGTTAATTTTTTTAACAATCAAGAGTTTGGCCCTTTTTATAGATGTGTCGGATTTTGGGGTTGGATAAAAAAAGGGTTAAGGGTGGGTTTATTTAATTGGGGTTATAGTTTAAAATTAGACCAATAAAAATTTTCACATGTAATTTAAATAAACTCTTTTTTTAATTTGGCATTGACCGTCAGTCATAAGGTCATAAGTGAGCCAGAAAGATGACGGTGTGAGCATTTNGGAACAAACATGAGAATCATGGTTGTGGTGGCAGCGTGGTTGTTATGGAGGAAAGGGGGTGGTGATGGTAGAGTTGAAAAGATGGAAAAGTTAATTTTTTTAACAATCAAGAGTTTGGCCCTTTTTATAGATGTGTCGGATTTTGGGGTTGGATAAAAAAAGGGTTAAGGGTGGGTTTATTTAATTGGGGTTATAGTTTAAAATTAGACCAATAAAAATTTTCACATGTAATTTAAATAAACTCTTTTTTTAATTTGGCATTGACCGTCAGTCATAAGGTCATAAGTGAGCCAGAAAGATGACGGTGTGAGCATTTTTGGCTCAATAGGTGGACGGAGGGCATATTTATACCAAATCGAATAGTCTGAGGGTAGTTTTGGCCCTTTTCCAAAAAAAAAAAATTATTTCATTTGTCATTTGTTTTGTTCTCTTGTTTTTTGCTTGATAATGTGATAGATTGTTACAGCGAAGTAAAAGATGGAAGACGAGATTTGTACGAAGCGAAGAGATGGAAAAACAGAACGTAATGTGACTAAGATTATTGCAAAGACAAAAATCAAATCAATGTAAAGACAAGAGGAGTTAAATGAAAGAAGTTTAGGCGATAAAAAAATACATATTTAATTAAGTTGTGAGAAGGAATAATTTTTATTTTGCAACTAATCTTTCAATTTAATTGTTGAGTTTATGAATAATAGTTACAAAGAATGAAAAAGCTACTATTATTTATTATTTAAATATGAAATTACAAATGAAGAATTACCTTTTGAAGTCAGTATCGCGTACATTCTTTTTTTTCGTTTTCTTCAAAAACACTTTTTGTGCCATATTGTTTAGAAATTTTATGACTATTCCTCTCCCACTATCTTTTCGTGAATCAGCTTTGGAGAAAAATATATATTAAGCAATTATCCTATGATAGTTATTCATTTAGTGTAATTTTAATTCCTTTAGTAGATGTTATTGTATTTCTTTTTATCATTTGCACCATGTGGAAAAATCATTAACCTAAATATAGTTTTTTGAAAAAATCCTGTCTACATTCATTTTATATTTCTCGTTAAAATTCTCTTGCACAATTTTACTCCATTGAATTATTTTCAATATTTTACAAAATTTTTAGGATACTTATTTTTCAATTTAATGGAATCTTCCGTATTGTTCAAACATACAAATATGTGAAGAAATTTGAAAAAGGAGGACCCGATAAACCAAGTTTGATAGTGCATGATTGTTCGGCTACAAAATGAGGATTTATCTATTTTACTGGAAAGATTATGAGAAAATGCCACAACAAGAAATATGGAGTCCAAAGTCAAGCAAAGATAATTATTCTACTATGACGGCTGATAGAGAAGATATTTGGAGCAAAATTATTTGTCTGTTGTGGAGATCTAATAGTGAATTAAAATGTCCGGGTTTGTAAAAATCTGTTTTGCTTGATTCGTTATTGTTGATGAACAATCCAATCTTAGCGAGAAAAATAATGGAAGTCGATTTTACATAGCTAAGCATACACGTGCAATGCACGTGAGGAGAAACTAGTATTATTAAATGTAAAACATCCCTTATGTTTGTAAAAATGAACAGCTTTAGTATATAACACTAGTAGTAAACCTAACGGATAATGGGTGAAGTTTGGTTAAGAATCACGGTTATTGACCTGTTGTTAATCTAACATTGATTCTCTTCATCTTCAACCTAGAGATGCCCGTTAAGACCCTTCTCTCCAAACTCTGTCATTCTACCCAAAATTCCTATAAACAAACCCCTAATCAGTGAAAGATATATACCTAAATTAATGGATCAAAGTTCAATCGAAAGAACAATTATTCGAGCCCTAATCTGTTATCAGTTTAGGTGCTCTCATTCTTATCCAATTTCAGAACAATATAAACCTATGATTGTGACATCATTGAAATTTCCGAGTTCATTGTTGTTCCTCAATTGACTGGTTAGATGATGGCTGGTGAATGGTGATAAAATTGCATTTTCTCTTTCTGTGTGACTAAATGTGTCGTCCGGAAACAATGTCTTATTGTTACATAGGAACTAAAAAACTAATAGTACTACCAAAATTGTTGTTTCTTTAGAAAAAAAGAATGATGAACAATGAAGAAGAATTAGCTCTCCCTCATATTGATCCTAATTCATGCTATGCCGTGTGTTGCGAATAACTAACGAGCATCTTCTTACATTTCTCTTTTACTCATTTTCCTTCTCATGGCTACGACTAGTGCAAAGAAGAAAAAGTCCTCCTTTCTTTCCTCAGACATTCTTTTAGCATTTAGTTTAACAGTTGCCGTTGACAGTAAAGGTAACGGTGTTAAGGAGTAGAGACTAAAGCTATCCACTTTTATAAATATAAAGGATATTTTATATCCAGTAGTATAACTAAGGGACAAAGATAGTTGTATGCCTATACTTAAGGGACTATCTAAGTTTATTCCTCACCTATGTCATATCCTTAAAATGACTCTTCTAGATTTCAGGTGTAGATCAGAATTACGTACCAGACCATACTTTTCCATATACAAACTGAATTTTACCAGTTATAAGATCCGTTTTCATTCACCAGCAAACATTTAATTCTACATCGGAAATTTTAAGATTGGTTTAAAATTATGTTCATTTCCAGCCTACTAGAAAAAAATCATCTTTTTAAAGAAAAAGTCGACGAGGCAACAACTAATAAATACACCTCTATGATGGGCTGTAATGGGGCTTCTTCCTGAATATATAATATGCCTGAAGATAACCGCAACCTAAGAAGACAAATATAAAGGATAGGCAACCACATACTAAGTACATAGAGCCTAAACACAAGAATTCCATCGAACAAAGGGAACAAGAGGAAGGAGTGCGAGTGTGCCCTAGTAGTCAATGAAGTAGGTGCAAACCTTGGAAACGTTCAAATGCTGAGACAAAAATCACTAGGTAATTTCTTCCTATTTGCCTAAGCTTGATGGTCAGAATTACCGGGTACCTTTGCTAGTGGGAAATCGCAGGTATCTAGTGGAATAGTCGATAAGTGTCCAAACACCACCAATCATAAATGGAAATCGATGTTGCTTAAGGAAAAGCAATAAAGCACATTTCTTTAAAATCCCACAGATATTTTTATCCTCAATGTTAATACCGAAATCCTGATAGTTTAAGGTAGCAAGCAAAATACGGGATCCTAGAATTCATCAAGAATTGTACATCTACAGAGATACTGCACGATTCATGCACTCACGAGATATACACAGGAGGACATGAAGCATAAACATCATTCAGGATTCTAGACTTACAGAAGTAATAGAAAGACTTTCCAACATTAAAGATCACATGTCTTATCCAATTAGTCAGAATTTTTTATAAACACAAAAAGCACCTGGTTCAGAGGATTATCCGGAGATTTCTTCCATAGCTTCCAAATCAAGTCTTTATATTGAGTGTGCGTCAAACCTGGCTTCTCCTCCTTCAGCCTACGTAGCTCAACTTCCTCAAAAGCCTACAAGTATGAAGTACCACAACGATCACCAAACAAAACGTAAATGTGCTACGTTATTAATTTATTAGCATACCCTAGTACAAAATGTAAACCATACCACCAAGTTGGACTTTTTAAGTAGAAAACTTGCAATTATGAAGAATCAAACTCTTACTTAGAAACTACTCTACTATATTTCAGCCTCTAGTAACACAATTATTCAATCAATAACAAATAATGAAGAATACCTTAAAGGATGCTTTGAGTCTCTTCTCGGGATGCTTATCGACAGGCAAATTATCAGTAACAGCCAAATGAGCAATTGCATCCTCCACAGTACTGGCTTCTACAATCGAATCATCGCGATTCGTATTTGTCACAAGTACCAGTTTTTCATACTCTTCCTCCGCAGCCATACGGCTTTGTTTCCGCTTGTCCTCCTCCGCCTTCTTCGCTAACGCCATTTGCTCCTCCTCCTTTCTCCGCCGGAGTTCCACCTCCGTCACCTTTGGCACCGGAATGGCGACTCGATTAGCTTTCTTATCCGGCTTCTTCATTGACTTCTCCAGCTCTTTCTCTTCCAGCTCGGCAAGCCGACGCGCCTCGGCTTTTTTGGCAGCTGCCTCGGCTCGCTTCTCGGCTTCTTCTTCCCGTTTCTTCGCGGCGCGTGACTTGGCTCCCTCAGCTTCGCGCCAGTACTGTTCTTCTTTCTCTCGAGATTCACGCGCTTTGCGTTCCGATTCCACGGCGCTCTTCCGTGACCTAGCCTCTTCGGCTTTGCTGTTCACTCCCATTTTCTTCGGCATTTTGGCAATTTCGCAGGTTCGGATCAATCTCCGTCGCCGATAATCTCCCCGTTTCTATATGGGCTTTGAAGTGGAGTATTTGGCAGAGGAATTTACCCAAAATATAACTTATTTAAAATTTATTTAAATATGTTACAATTGCGATAAGGTACAACTTATTTTAAATTCTATAACTTTTAATATATGTTATATATTCTCTTACCTAAAAGTATCCGTACCTTCATTGTATAATATCATTTTTAGTTATCTAATGTATACAATAAGAAGAAAAATCTGATGTATATTGTTAACAAATATCAACAACAACAACCCAGTAGAATTNACAACTTATTTTAAATTCTATAACTTTTAATATATGTTATATATTCTCTTACCTAAAAGTATCCATACCTTCATTGTATAATATCATTTTTAGTTATCTAATGTATACAATAAGAAGAAAAATCTGATGTATATTGTTAACAAATATCAACAACAACAACAATNAAAAATTTGGCGAAAAAACACATTTCTGCGGTCTATTATGCGACCGCATAATCACTCTGCGGGCCGCATAATGGCCACAAAAGTGAGGCAGAAGAGGGCGAGTTTGGATGAAATCTACGGTCGACTATGCGCCCGCATAACTGTTCTGCGTTCACTATGCGACCGCGGAACAGGTATGCGAGCCGCATAGTAACCGCATACACAGACAGATGTTTGCCAGTATTGGACACCGATTATGCGACCGAGATGCAGTCTGCATAACCATTATGCGGTCGCATATGCGGTTGCAGAACTTGTTCCGGAACTTTATTTTTCTGGTTTTATAAACCCGACCCCATTCTTATAAAACACTATTGGGGGTCATTTTGAAGGGTTTCATCTGATATTTTAGAGAGAGATGAGAGCATTTTAGAGAGAGAAAGTGAAAACTTAGTCATTTATCCATCAATTTCTTGTTCAAGGTTTAAAGATTTCACAAGGATCTTGTTAGGGTTTCAAAGAGGTAAGAATTTCTTTCCTCGATTCTTCAATTTCGGGTTTGGAGTAAAGATGGGTGATTAATAGTATAATTCTTGGGTGTAAGAGTATTATGTATACATACCAATAAGGTTGTGGAAAGATTGTTAAGTTCAAATGGGTAAAGATTGGGTTGAAAATGGTAGAAATCTTCATAGACTTTAATTAAAGATTTGAGGTTCGAGTTTATATCGGATTTTGGTGAAATTTATATGGTTGGACTCGTGGTTGGATGGGCGTTCATATTCTGTAACTTTTATCGGGTTCCGAGATATAGGCCCCACGGGCGATTTTGAGTTAATTTCGAAATTTCCGTTAAAATGTTGATTTCGTTAATTAGATGAGTCTATTATTGTTGTTTTTATGATATGTAATTGCTTTTGGCTAGATTTGGGGTATTCAGAGCCGGATATTCATGGGAAAGGCATTGTGATCGATTGATTGAGCTTGGTTCGAGGAAAAGGCATCCGCGCTGCATATTTACTTTGGGACTACAGAACGGTATTCCGGGAGATCCCCCTGTACTGCATATTTACCTTGGGACTACGGAACGGTATTCCGGGAGATCCTCTTGTACATTTACTTTGGGATTACGGAATGGTATTCCGAGAGATCTCCCTGCACATTTACGTTTGGGACTACGAGACGGTATCTCGGGAGATCCCCTGTTGTGTTTCTGTGTATTGAGTTGTTACCTTCTATGATTCCATTGTTATTAATTTTCAGCCTTTATTTTATTGCGGTATTACTCTCTATATTGTTTTATTATATATTTACCAGTAGGACCCTGACCTGACCTCGTCACTACTCGAGCGAGGTTAGGCATGGCACTTACTGAGTATCGATTGTGGTGTACTCATGCTACTCTCTGCACATGTTTATTTTCATGTGCAGATCCATGTGCACCTTATCAGCCGCACTATCAGTGAGCCGGGACAGTTTTGGAGACTTCAAGGTATATCTGCTGCGTCCGCAGACCTCGGAGTCCCCTTCTACTCTTTCTCATGTCCATTATCTTCTGTATTTTTCCTTGTTAGACTCTGACGTTTAGAGACACTAGATTTTTCCTTCTGTAGTTTGTGATTCACGATGTTCCGGGTTTTGGAATTTGTTGAGTATTTTTGAATAGTTGGTTAAATTTATATTTTTATTTCATTATTCCGCAAAATGTTAGGCTTACCTAGTTGTAGAGACTAGGTGCCGTCACAACGTCACACGGAGGGGAAATTGGGTCGTGACAATGATATCTTATTTTATTTCATCAATGATTTTTCTGATGACAACATCCATTTTTCTCTCTTTTGTTTTTTAGCAACTGAAAATATATGTGCTTGAGTGAATAAACTCACAAGGTATAGCGTACTTGTATAGGCGAAAACAACTTTTGTATTATATATGAAAAGACATAAAGAAAATTTGAATGTCCAATGTGATATACCGGGAAGGGTGCATGAATATCACAGAAATGTAATTATTACTCTAACACATACCCCAACGCAAAATAATTGCTATAGTAAATGTGACTCGTTTGTCATAGTATTCATTGATGACATCCTGGTGTACTCTCGTAGCCAGAAGGAGAATGCCCAGCATTTGAGGATTGTGTTGCAGCGATTGAGGGAGGAGAAGCTTTATGTCAAGTTCTCCAAGTGTGAGTTTTGTCTTAGTTCAGTGGCGTTCTTGGGGCATGTGGTGTCCAGTTAGGGGATTCAGGTGGATCCGAAGAAGATAGAGGCGGTTCAGAGTTGGCCCAAACCATCCTCAGCTACGGAGATTCAGAACTTTCTCAGCTTGGCCGGTTATTATCGTCGCTTCGTGGAGAGATTCTCGTTTATTGCATCGCCCTTGACTAAATTGACCCAGAAGGGTGCTCCTTTCAGGTGGTTGGATGAGTGTGAGGAGAGCTTTCAGAAGCTCAAGACTGCCTTGACCACAACTCCAGTTCTAGTTTTTCCTTCAGTTTCAGGCTCTTATACAATGTATTGTGATGCTTCTCAGATCGGTATTGGGTGTGTCTTGATGTAGAAGGGTAGAGTTATTGCTTATGCTTCGCGACAGTTGAAGCCCCATGAGAACCATGTCCATGATTTGGAGTTGGTTTCCATCGTTCATGCATTAAAGATTTGGAGGCACACTCTCTACGGTGTGTCTTATGAGGTATTTACAGATCATCGGAGTCTCCAGTACTTGTTCAAATAAAAGGATCTAAATTTGAGGCAGCAGAGATGGTTGGAGTTTCTAAAGGACTATGATATCACTATTTTGTATCATCCCGGGAAGGCCAATGTGGTGGCCGATGCCTTGAATAGAAAGGCAATAAGTATGGGTAGCCTTACATTAATTCCTGTCGGTGAGAAACCGCTTGCACTTGATGTTCAGGCCTTGGCCAACCAGTTTGCGAGATTAGACATTTCGGGGCCCAGTCGGGTTCTATCATGTGTGGTTTCTCGGTCTTCCTTATATAATCACATCAGAGAGCGCCAATATGATGATCCTCATTTGCTTGTCCTTAAGGACACTGTTCAACACGGCGATGCCAGAGATGTTACTATTGGGGATGATTGAGTGTTAAGGATGCAGGGTCGGATTTGTGTGCCTAATATAGATGGGCTACGTGAGCTGATTCTTGAGGAGGCCCACAGTTCACGATATTTCATTCATTCGGGGTGCCGCGAAGATGTATCAAGACTTGAGGCAGCACTATTGGTGGAGGAGAATGAAGAAGTATATAGTGGGGTTCGTAGCTCGGTGCCTTAACTGTCAGCAGGTAAAGTATGGACATCAGAGACCAGGTGGATTGCTTCAGAGGCTAGTGATTCCAGAGTGGGAATGGGAGCGTATCACCATGGATTTTGTAGTTGGGCTCCCACAGACTTCGAGGAAGTTCGATGCTATTTGGGTGATTTTAAATCGGCTAACTAAGTCCGCGCACTTCATTCAAGTTGGAACTACTTATTCTTCAGAGAGATTGGCTGAGATTTACATCTGCAAGATTGTTTGCCTTCACGGTGTGCCAATGTCCATCATTTCAGATCGGGACACGCAGTTTACATCGCAGTTTTGGATAGTCGTGCAATGAGAGTTGGGCACCCGATTTGAGTTGAGTACAATATTTCATCCTCAGACGGACAGACAGTGCGAGCGCACTATTCAGATATTGGAAAATATGCTACGCGCTTGTGTCATTGATTTTGGGGGTTCTTGGGATCCGTTTCTGCTGCTCGTGAAGTTTGCCTACAACAACATCAACCAGTCGAGCATTCAGATGGCTCCATATGAGTCTCTATATGGGAGATGGTGTCGATCTCCGGTGGGTTGGTTCGAGCCGGGGAAGGCTAGGCTATTAGGTACTGACTTGGTTCAGGATGTTTTGGACAAGATTAAATTTATTCAGGATCGGCTTTGCACGACACAGTCCAGATAGAAGAGTTATGCCGATAAGAAGGTTCACGACGTTGCTTTCATGGTTGGGTAGAAGGTACTGCTCAAGGTTTCACCCATGAAGGGTGTTATGAGGTTCGGGAAGAAGGGCAAGTTGAGCCCTCGGTATATTGGGTCGTTTGAGGTGCTTCAGAGGATTAGAGAGGTTGCTTACAAGCTTTCCTTGCCACCTAGTATGTTGAGTGTGCATCCAGTGTTTCATGTTTCTATGCTCCGGAAGTATGTCGGTGATCCGTCTCAAAGGACATAGCTTCAGTGGAGGTGCAATTGAGAGGTCAGCCAGTTGAGGAGGCTACTTGGGAGACCGGACGGGAGATGCGGAGCAATTATCCACACCTATTTGAGACTCCGGGTATGTTTCTAGACCCGTTCGTGGACGAACATTTATTTAAGAGGGAGAGGATGTAACGCCCCGGTCAGTCGTTTTGAGAGTTGTAGCCTCGTTCCCACATTTACTGCTCACTTTGTACTTTATAACTGCTATGTGACTTACTGGGGTAGTTGGTTCAGGTCCGGAGAGATTTCGAAATGAATTGAGACACTTAGTCTCAAGGTTGGAAGCTTAAGTTAAAAAGGTTAACCGAGTATTGACTTATGTATAAACGACTCTAAAATGGAGTTTTGATGGTTATGTTAGCTCTGTTGGGTGATTTTGGACTTAAGAGCGTGTCCGGATTATGATTTGGAGGTCCGTAGTGAAATTATGCTTGAAATGGCGAAAGTTAGAAATTTGGAAGTTTGACCAAAAGTGGACTGTGTGGATACCGGACTCGGATTGTGATTCTGGGAGTTGGAGTAGGTCAGTGGTGTCATTTTTGACTTGTGTGCAAAATTTGGGATCAATCGGACGTGATTGATAAGTTTCGACGTCGTTTGTAGAAGTGGAATTTTCTTAGTTTCAATAGGCTTGAATTGGGGTACGATTCGTGTTTTTGATATTATTTGAGGTGATTTGAGGGCTCGACTAAGTTTCTATCGTGTTTTAGGACTTGTTGGTATGTTTGGTTGACGTCCTGAGAGGCCTCAAGTTAATTTTGGATGGTTAACAGATCGAAAAAGAAGACTTAGTGCATTGCTCAAACTGGGAGTTTTTTGGTGTGATCGCACATACGAGGGACTGGCCGCAGGTGCGATGCCGCAGATGCGTCTGGATTTGCGTAGGTGCGGAGCTGGGTTGGGCTGGAGCAGGACTAGAGGTATTTAACGGGCGGGCTGGGACGGGCTGTACACAAAAACAACCAGTCCG
>AWOL01S0076873.1:0-18742 GCA_000715115.1 Nicotiana otophora | reverse complement strand
AGAGTACAAAATTAGAGTAAATACTCTAATTAATCCCAAATACCCCAAGACAATAACCTCACAAGATCACTCCAAAAAAAAGGTTCACACAAGTGTTTCCCAACACTCACTCTCTTACAAAATACTCTATAATAAAATAAAGGAGGAGAAAGAAAGACAAGAGTGAAAAGCTCTTGAATTGGTGTGTTTTCAAATGAGGAGAAACTCCTCTATTTATAGCAAGAAATCCTTGGCCTAATAATGGATATTATGTCATGGCAAATGTCATGATTCACAAATTTGTTATAATAGATATTATGTCATGGCAAATGTCATGAACCACAAATTTGTTATAATGGATATTATGTCATGGCAAATGTCATGAAAATTTGGCCATATTACATTTATTAAGAAATCCACTAAATATTTTATTGTGAACCCAGCAATTATTGTATATTAAGTTGAGGTCGTTATAGGTCGTGAGCCACCTCTATCCGATTCAATTAGCTTCAACAACTATTTTCACATTCACCTTATCCAGTTCCCAGTAGTGCTTCCTCGAACTGAATTTGTTGTCACTAATACTATTCGAGGAATTAAGCAGATTTTACTTTTGACTAGGTTATTTCAAACTTAAGCATAGAGGTAATAAAAGAAACGAAATTTTTAAAAAATGCGTCATTTTTTAATTAACTGTAAGCAGCTACTGCAGCACTAGAAAGAGCTGTAAAACAAGATGTAATTGTAACGCTTCAAATTAAAATTATTTTCAGGCTTTTAGGCCACTGTGCCTGCGTAAATGTAACACAGTAAATAGTTTTTTAGTGTTACCTGAATTGTGGATGAAGAAAGAGGAGGAAGCGCAGAGGAGATAGCTGCCGGTGGTTGACTGTTCCGATAATTGAGTGACCGGCCACCGACGAGTGTTAGGCCGGAGCTGTTTAGCAACATCCCAGGGAGCTGCGTAGCCATCGGTTGGAAAATTATCGGTACAACTACCGAAAGCCTTTCTTGTTTGCACAGGATATTTTGTTTTGGTCTAATTTTAAATAGTAAGTGATTTTTAAATAAATAATTACTTTTTTTTATAATTTATAGAAATTATTCTTCTTCTTTTTGTGAAACAGTTAACTTTGCGTTGGAGCTTTAGGTGGACATTAGCTCTAAAAGTTAATTTTATAGCATTCAGAAACAGTGATTGTTAAAATAAAACTGTATTAATGGACGTAATAGATTTAGTTATCTTATTGTGATCAAATGTAGCACAAAGGAAAAACGTTATGTTTGATGCAAAAAGCCTTTGCATTTGTAACAAACAATCCGATGTTAAAAAATTGAGTTATGTTTATGCAGAAACTGTTCGCATTGTTACTTCAAAGGACCTTCGAATTTTTATAATGTTTGAAAAATTAATGCTTGAAATTTTTTCTAAAGATTAACTGCTTTGTTAGATAATCAAATAAAAACTTTCGATTGTTTGTAAGCTCAACTTTTGTAAAACTTGAAACAAACGCCTAACCTTTTTATGTTTTCGGAAAGCCTCGTGCTCGTATTGCTCTTTCTTTTTTCTTTTAACGACGTTCTTGTTGGATTATTCACAAAGGAAGAGAAGTTCATTTATGCAAAATCAAAATAGAGGTGTAGGTCATTCAAAATGAAAAATATTTGTTGCAACTGAACTTTATAAGCTACGTTAATAGTCGGAACAAATCTAGGATTGCACTCAATGAGGAATTACATTGGCTCTTGCAATTAGAGACGAGTGCAATTATACTTACTATACATTATACCTGTCTTACAATTAATCAAAAACCAAAAATGAATCTAAATCGACATCAGAGGTCAGCTTGAATTGGCCTGGTCAGCGCCCTTACAAAGTACGTACGTGTCTCAGGTAATATACGTTGAATCAAATGTGAATACCTACATGTAACGAGATTATATTTGGTTAATACACAATTACACGCAATAAAATAAATTTTCTATCTTCTGACTAAAATATTATTCAGCTATTTCTATTTGAAAATCTGTATTTCCAACAAAAGGCGAAACTTCTGTGATAGAGCCTGACAGCTAATGCAAGTTAAGATGTGATCCCCAGCTCTCCTAACCCAACCCAACCAACCCGCCAAACCAAAGGAAGTGATAACAAGACCCCAGTCAACAGTACGGGAAGAAACTTACCAATATCCAGTATTTACACCAAACCACGTGAATTTATCATGGTTAAGTATATAAATTGAGACGAGAATACGCAACAATTAGTTATTGGGTAAGTGATGGAAATGTGTTAAAAAGGCATATGTCGTGCATTTATAGAATTGGTGTAAACACCAGGTGTGTAAGTTTTTTCCAATTTTATTATCATGAGATCATATAATAGTTTGTCCGCATGCGTATTTGTTTGGGATATGCTTTTTTTTTTATTCAAGGAATGACGAAATAAAAGGATAGTAGGAACTGGACATACCATGGCATGACGCTTAATTTGTCGAACTTTTCCAAAATGAATAGAATGCAAGCATTTCGTAATGACAAAGCATTAAAAGCCTCCGACAGCTCAAACATGAGAGAGACATTTTCCACAGAGATATCCTAGAGAAGATGAAAAATATCAGGGAAAAACACCGACACAAATTGCCCTCAAAAAACAAAAAGGTTCCAGAACTCACCTGTGCAATTGCATACTCGCATAGACGCTTAAGACCCTCTAGAAGATATTGATCTGCAGCCCTTAGAAGATCCTGTGCGACATCCATATTAACATCAACTGATCCAGTGTATATGTACCTGCAAGAAAGAAATTTCCTGTCTTTAATATTGGTAGATTTATTTGTACAAATCTGAATCCCAAAGACAGAAATTAAAGAGTATTGCACCTCATCATCAACTCAAAAACATTCCATGGAATGTTCGGAATCTCTATGTCTTTGGCATCTCTCTCCTGCAATGAATAGACCACAAATCATAAGAGTATTGTAGTCCACGTTTGTGCATTTGGCCAAGTCACAGAACACATGCTCACAATATTTCAAATAAAGATGTTTGCCTCTTAGCTATTCTCCTCTTGCAAAGACCATTTGATACCGTCAGTGTTAAATTTGTCCAAAGGGAAAGGTAATCCATAGAAAAACTTTGGGGCAAAAACTACTTTCCCTCTCGGGTTGCTAATGATCAAATTAACAACAAATAAAACCTAAAAAGTAAAACAACAAATTTTTTTAGGCCAAGAATTTGACTTACCCTGTAACCACCATCAAACATTGCTCGAAATGCATCAGACGAAGCAAGTAAACAAATTCTGTGGGCATAAAAACGTTTGCCTGATGGAGGACCACAGAAACAATAAAGACACAGCATGAAACAAAGAAGAATATTTGAATCACAACACTGTTGCTACCTTCAACTAAAAATGTCACATCGGATAGAGTGGAATTATTTACATACTGCTCACCCAGATAGACCTGCATTGGGAAAATGCAAAAGGAGAAAATATGAAAAAGTGATACAGTATAGGGATCAAATAAATTGTCTAATTATTCCACTATGAATGGTTACAAGCAACATATATGTCAAGTAAGAAAGCAGACATAAAAACTAACAAACATGAAAAAGATCAGACAACATTTTTTTTTATAACTGAGAAATCCCCAAGGGCCAGCGGCACACGGGTCGGACCTCAGTAAATAAAGGACCCGCATCTCTGCCCTTATCCAATTGAATAACAAGCTTTTGTCTGCGGCAGCATTCGAACCTGTGACGTGTGCCTAACCCGTGACAACATTTTATAAATTACTGAAGAAAGTGAACATCAAGTAAACATTTTATAAGTTTCAAGTCTTGAGGTAAGGCTAGCAAATGGTGGTTGACATATAAACTATAAACAGAAAAAGCTTCAAGAATCACAATCAATGCTTAAATTTGAACATCATCAATCAGTTCAGGGAACATCTTTGAAAGGCTTGATGATAATACGAAGATAGCTTAAATGTTAATTCAATGTGAGAAAGCACTAAAGTGTAACAATGAAGAATTAATAGAAACCCATAAATGACTAAAAGACTATAACACTACTCGTGTTAGAACTTAGAACCAAAAACTAGAACAAAGACTTTGATACAGTAATTAGAATGAAACCACAGAACAAACCTGAGGAGTCGGAGATGGAGGAGCTGCATCGATCGGTGAAAGCGAGCTGGCTTTGTTAGCCAACTTGCATAAAGCTACAGAACCGTCTCTTTGGTGCTTCAAGTTTGTTGATTCTAGAAGCTCCAAAAGCAATTCTAATCCTACAAGAACATAGTCCACATAGTGGACATATTGTCACAGCCTAACCAACACCCCAAGAAAAATTGTTCCAAGTATCTGAATGGAACACATACATACCATTATTATCAATAAAAATTGTCTTTTGGTCATCTGGTGAACAAAGATGGGCAAGAGCCAGAGCAACTCGTTTTTGAATAACCTTTTCCCCAACACGCATCAAGTACAACAAATAGCCTAATACCTGCAAAGGAGGGCAAAAAGGTTTGAGATATAACCATCAGTAACCAATGAGACTTAACAAAGAAATTTGCCGTATTGAAGGAAAGAGAAAAAGAACTGGAAACTGGGGGATACAACACATATCATAGCTAGAAAAGACAAAAAAAAACTTGGCATGCATTAGCAAAAGAAATGCATTGGTTCAGTTCTTATACAAAACATGTGCTTCACTACCAACAAATGAAAGTTTGTATCAACAAATTCCTCGCTATAAATAGAAACTCACTCGTCCGTGAATCTTCTCTTCTAATCTTTTCAATGTCTTCGCTACACAATCTCTAGTTGGCTGAAAAATCAGTGAACAACATCAAGGCTCATGGCAACAATAAAGAAGAATAATGAGAAAATCACTATAAGGCTATGAAATTGTTAGTCCTTTAAAAAATAAGTTAGCACAAAATAGCAAAAACGAGAAAAAAAGAAAGGAATCATACTTGAACAATAAATTCTCCATCCTGAAGCATTTGAACACCTCCAACCTTTACAAGATCTGCAACATTATCCTATAGCAGAAAGTTGCACCAAGTCAAATGAGATGTAACACATCGTTACAAATTTAAAAAGCATGTAAAAGCATGAAATCTGGGTACAATAAAAAGATATATGATCGGATGAGAAGTAACACCTCGTTATCAGCAAGCCCATAAAGAGCAAATGCAGCATTATGTTGTAATGATCCATTTTTTGAATCAAGAAGCTTCAGTAATGGGATTATTCCACCGCAATGAGCAATACCAGCCTGATTGTGTGTGTCCTGAACATCATGGAACCAATAACTCCCAATCAACTAGAATCCACACACATAATTCTCAAATCATATGAACTCCTAAGAGAAAGAAAGAAAAGAAGAACCCAATGCTCTACCACATTCCAGCCGTACTGTACTACAGTTAAGAAAAGAAGAGCCACATGCTTTGGCCCTTCACGCATTTAATGATATATCACAAAATTAACATTATCCCCTGAGAATATTAGGATAAAATGTAACTTCCCAATTGAAAGGTGTTAATGCAAAATATCAATTTGCCGTTATCCGACAAGTTATACTACTTTAGGGACTCCTAGACATGTATATAATATTTCAAGACATGAAACCACTACTCACAAGCATGATTCCTTGTTTTACGTTACTCCTAAGTAACAAGTTCTTTTTAACAAGTGGGCAAGCCAATATACAAGATATTACAGCATCCTTTTTTATGAAACAAATCAAAAAGAAGTATTCAAGTGTCACTCCATGATCTATCATCCAAAAATACAAGTCAATCATTCAACTAAACCTCAATCCTAACGGGTCGCCCATAGGAATCCTCTGTAACCATTCTGCTCCATTAAGGCACAAGTGATGCCTATTCATCATCCGACATAGAAGTAAATCCAGAAAATAAATTCTTGAATGCTAAACTTGCTGAATAATCATAGAAACATGGTCTGCTGGAACCCCTACCAAGTATATTTTCTGGTATTATGTTTGATTGATAAAAGGGGTAAGCCCATGTAGAAAATCCCATGAGCATGTGTCATACTTCAAAAGAGACCTCAGTAATCATGAAAGGTAAATCCACGATCATCAACAATCATCACAAGTAATGCCAGAAAATAAATATGAATGGTAAGCTTACAGAATAAACTAGTAACACAACAGAAAAATTACTTGATAACCACAAGGAGACAAAATACCCTAAAGAAGTTCTGTAAGGATTTCAAGTCACCTGCGCCAACCTTCCCAGGGCAAAGGCTGACATTTCCCTTAGTTGAGCATCCGGAGATTCGAGCATCTCAATTAATGGTGGTACAGCACCTCTTTGCACAATGTGTATCTGGAAAACCATCGCAAAAGATTAAAGCATAACTCAGAATAAGTTTCTTTAAATGCTAATAAATCAAGAGTTTTACTCCTCTTTATGACAGTAATAGAGTACAATAGTATCATCAACCTTACAGTCTGTGTCGGTTGCTGCAAATTGTCCAAGCAATAAAGCAGCTTCCCTTTGGCTCTCCGAACAGGAGGAACTATCATATAAAAACTTATCTTGAGACGCCATAAAGAGGAAAAGACAAAAGCGAAGCATATCACATCTAGGTCCATCTATGGAACTCTGCATATGATAAGCAGCTAGGAAGTAGAAGTTGTACATGACCAGCCACTCAAAAATTATAAGATCCAACTATACCTAAGTAACCCAATGACAGGTTGTAAAGCTCCAGCAAGAAGAACATCCTTTTTGATATGTGGTGATGAGTGCACCAGATTTCCAATGACCCCAACCTGTCGTGTACAATTTTATTACGTCTAGCAATGATTACCACTCGAAGCATAGACACAACCTTATACTACTTAACTATAGAAACAAAAATAAAGCTAGTAATATGAAACTGTAAACTGATGCCTAACCGCTTCATAGTGTATAGCAGTATCTTCAGACCGCAGCATTAGAATAAGAATAGGTAGTGCATTGCATTCAACAATCTGAAATCAATTCGGAGAAATTATCCCATAGAACAGATAATGCAAGAAGTTCAGAGATAATTTTCATAAATCAGAAAGCTACTAGCCTGATTTTTGTTCTCATCATTTTTAAATGCCAAAGTTCGCAAGGCTCCTGCAGCTGCTCTTTGCACCTTTGAATCAACAAACTCAAGCAATTCAACAAGAGGAGGAATACCACCTTCAATCCTACACATACAAAATAGAGATGAAGAATGAAAAACATGTCTTTTTTTTTATTTTCTTAGAAGACCAAATTTTCAGAGAACAAAGAAACTAACCTGACTCGACTTTTGATGCTGCTATTTTCATGAGCAAGATTGGTGATTGCATCAGCTGCTCTCCGGATAACACCATTGACAGCACGAGAATTTTGTGCATTCCTGTGCCTCTTCAACAGATCCACAAGATGAGGCAGAGCTCCAGCATCAACAATGAGTTGCTGGTGCTCCGGCTGTCAGACACAGAAACAGTTAAAAACACCTCCATCTAAATTATTAACCAAAGAAGGACCATACAGGATAGACAAGAAATCAAAATTCCTGTTGAGAGACAACGAATTGTTAAGAAACACAAGTATTCAATTGTTCTGGTAACTGTCATCGTAAATGAAATCGTTCATCTTCTCAGTGGCAAGCCAAATTGTACAGGCAAATATGCAGGCAAAACCAACGTACCAATTAAAGTGGAATGTATTCAGTAACAAAACATAGCTCCTATTGTATAAGCAAGCTCATTTATTCAATAACAGACCATAGCTCCTAATTCCTATTGCATAAGCAAGCTCCTCTATATAGCAAACATTGCCTTCTCATAAATACGATTTCAATACTAACTTTTATGGCAAGAAGCCCAAGTGTAAAAGCACTTCCTTTCTCGACCTCATGCTCATACGGCATCTCTCCACCATCTCCTTCAATCCCAAGGGACGGCACCTGAAGATGCTTCACCAAAGCTGGAACAGCACCACAGTCTACAACCACGTTCACAATTTCCTCTGCAACACAAAAATCCTCAAATATCAAAACCAAACTCTCCGTCCCAAACTGATTGAAATAAACCAATTCAACTCTCTGCATGTACATACTGATGTCTCTATCCAGACACGTTTGGCACTCTACACTTTGCTGTATTCAAACCATAAGAATTTTGACTAACATTTGCAATGAATGTACTTATTCTCGATATCTAAGTCTAATTTTTCAGAAGAAAAAAAAATCGAATCAATCTAATTAACTTGCAAAAATTAATTGAATTGACTCTCGAGAAGCAAAAATGCCAAACAGCTGAATTAACTCTACACTTCCCCATATTCAAACGAAACGAATTTTACTAAACATTTATAATGAATTTTTTCATATAACACAATACTTTCGTGCAGTTTTTTGAAATCCAAGTTTACTTTTGTAGAAAATAAAAATTAAACTAGCAATCGGATTAAACTTCAAAAAATTAGTTCAATTAACTCTACATAAGTAGAAAAGTGCATGTACATGTAAAATTTCTGATCCGGTAGAAATGAAAAGGAAAACGAGATTTTGAGTTACCGTTCTTAGCTAGCTCGGAGAGAACGTGAATAGCACGTTTTGCGGAAGCTCGATCTGCTTCAGTTGAAGAAAAAGTAGATTCGAGAATCTCCACTTGCGTACGAACCTCAGGGGCGAGATCTTCATGAGAAGAGACTTTGCGATCGTCTTCGAAATCTTCGTCTAGCTTTCTCTTCAAGCTTCTTCTACTCCCGGAAGTCGACGAAGATTGTTTGCTCCGCTTTGCCTGATTCTCCATGGGAGAGAGAGTGGATTGAGAGGAGTGGTGGTGCGTGGGAGAGTGTGACACAGTGCAATAAGTGTGTGTAGTGCGTGTGCGGGGTAGTTTAGGGATATAAATGTTGCTGTGTTTAACTTGGAGTTGAAAAAAGTGACGGCGTTCCATTTTTTATTTTTACGTGGGACGGCGTTTTAGGAAAGAAGTTTTGAACATAATTTGCTCTCTCCCGCCATTATTTTCACAAACCCAAACCAACTCGTCTGGGCTGGTGAAGTTGTTGGGTGGGTTTTTTTACATAAATAGCCCGGCATATTCATTGTTTATTATTTTTAGACATATATATAATTTATACATTGACTATACATAATTATACACATATAATATATATATTATATCTTTTCCGACTATTTTTAGTTTAACTCCTTTGGTAGGCGACTATTTGGATTAATTCTTATGGTCGGGTCGTAGACCTTTGACACCTTTCAAGTGTTTTACTGTAGAAATAGGGTCCACTAGCCACTTTTCGACCTTGCCTTTGAAACATAACCAATGTCAATGTTCTGGACTCTGGAGTTTCACTTGTGAAGTTTAAAGCTTCAGGATATTGGCTATTTTCAACAATAGGGACTTAAAAGTGGCTATTTATGAATTTTACCCGTTTTACGTTATGATAATATAAACATTGTGTTTGTACATGAAAAGGTGAACTTTTAATTTCCAAAATACATTTTGGAACATTTTTTAAAACAAATGACATCTTATAGATCACGGAGTACAAAGTAACATCCACGTGACTAAATTTTGTTGGTCAACAATTGATGGATATAATGTACGCAGTAATAGACATGTATATGACTAATGGTACGATGGATATAACGTACGTAGTGATAGACATGTATATGTCTAATGGTACGTAACTAAGTCGCTGTAAATAGCTATAGTTTTTTTATACCTCATTAAATTTTGTTTATGTGATCATTAAGTTTACATATATTTGCGTTCTATGCTTTGTTTCCCTTTTCTTGGCTTCATGGCTGCCACGATATTTGATCCTAAACCATTAATATCCTCAATCGTTCAACATAATTTGAGTTTCTATGGGGTGGTGAGCTTATTATTTTTGATAGAAAAATATGAACATAAAGAAGGTCATGTGATATATATGTTTGTTTACCCTTAAAATGGACTTCGGGCATACCCCAAGTCGTTGGACGGGCTCCTCCACGAACGATGTTCTCAGAGTCGATCGGCAGGTTGGCGTCGATGGCCACATGCGAGTTGGCGTCGACTGGATCTACAACTGGAACTCCGTTAGGATCAGCATGGGGCAACTCGTTGCTAGGCACTATTGTATATGGTAGAAACCGAGCTCATCTATTGCATGACAGATCAAGGAAGAAACATAATGGATTGAGGGTCGACCATATGTTTCATTGAGCATAGGTACGAGGTTAGAACATGTGCTTTCAAGATTATCGAGCCCGTGACCCCGGAACTAACTCTGGCTAGGAATTAGCTCGAGAGAACATCATCGAACCAAAATAACCGAAATATCCGTAATTGGTTAGGCATCACGGCGAAAATCTAGGCACTTATCAATGACACTGATTAATTAGCGAATCATGAGATTTTTTACCTTATATAGAGTTGTACCTAAAGAAAGACTCATCTACTATATAAAATAGGTCTGCTTATTTGTAAAGCACATTGTAACCGGCATTCTAAAGCAATATATTGTTCTTTCTAGTTATTATTAGCTTATCACTCTGTTCCGACACCGATTGCAATATTTTTTTGGCTCAAGGGCGATCAACCTTCAAGGCCAAAACTGCTTAACTTGTGTGGTTTGCATTTACCTTTTACCATTAATTTCAATTTTAATTTGATTTTTTATTTTTGTATCAAGTTAAATTACGTATTCTTAAAAACCGCGTATAAATTCAATTGTTATCCGATTTTGAGGGTAAACAGTTTAGTGCCCACCGTGGGGCTAAGGATAATAGTGATTATGTGATACAAATCTTCATAACACACACTGCTTTACACTTGCTATTTGAAGTGTCTTTGATTCCAGGCTAAAATATAAAAATATCAAACTCTCAATAAGCATATCTGCATGTTGACAACGAGTCCGGTCACCAAGGTGAAAATAACAATATAGCACCTGGTAACGAGATACCACCTGTTGATCCCGCTGGAATTCCAATCGCAAATCCGATTGACGCTAATTCGCATGTGGCTATAGATACAAACTTTCCTTCCGACCCTGAAAATAACGTTTGTGGTGGAGCCCGATCGGCGACTCGAAACACACAAAACATTGAAGGAGATGGGATCAGTCTACGAGTGATTTTCGAAAAGTTGCAGGCTCAATAAGCGGTGATAGCTCAATTACAGAATCAAAGTCGCGCATCGAGCAGGGTTGAATCCGATCCTCCCCGGGAAGTCACCCGCAGGGATGAACCGATCATAGAAAGGTCGAACGAGCACGAATCGGGGGCTAACCCCGAGATCATAAAGATGCTCGAAGAGCTAACAAAAAGAATAAAATCAAGGGAGATGAAGATCGAGGCTAACGACAAAAGGTAGAAACCTACAATTCCAGGGTAGACCAAATCCCAGGAGCACCTCTGATATTGAAAGGCCTGGATTCCAAGAAGTTCGTGCAAAAATCTTTTCCTCTGAGCGCTGCTCTGAAGCCAATCCCCAAGAAGTTCCGTATGCCCGAAATACCCAAGTACAATGGAACAACTGACCCTAACGAGCACGTAACCTCATATACATGTGCTATCAAAGAGAACAACCTGGAGGACGATGAGATCGAATCTATTTTGTTGAAAACATTCGGGGAAACCCTGTCAAAGGGAGCTATGATATGGTATCACAACGTGCCTCCTAATTCTATTGACTCATTTGCTATGCTTGCAGATTCTTTCTAAAAGCACACACATGTGCCATCAAGGTCGAGACTAGGAAATCAGATCTTTTAAAAGTTAAACAGAAGGATAATGAGATGCTCAGGGAGTTCGTGTCCCGGTTTCAAATGGAACGAATGGATCTGCCGCCGGTCACTGATGATTGGGTCGTTCAAACTTTCACTCGGGGACTTAATATTCGAAGCTCGGTGGCTTCACAGCAGCTGAAGCAGAAATTAATAGAATATCCGGTTATTACATGGGCCGACGTGCATAACCGGTATCAGTCAAAAATGAGAGTCGAAGATGACCAACTCGGGGCCCTTTGGGGTCTATTTATCCATTCAGAACCTTTGACAAAGTCAAGAGAGAGATCGACCGTGAACCGAGTCCAAATAGGGATCGGTATCAACCATATAATGGAAATTGGAGAAGCAGTGGATACGGGCGGAACCCCATGAGAAACGGAAGGAGAAATGACCGAGGTCAAAGCAGTCGAGGACTTATGACCAAAAATGGCTTCGACAGGTCTAAAGACGCACCAAGGCTATCGGAATACAACTTTAATATCGATGCTACCGCCATTCTATCAGCTATCGGGCACATCAAAGATACCAAATGGCCTCGATCCCTACAGTCTGATCCCCCCCAAGGGGATATTCCACTTAGAGATGTGTATAAATGGGCATCGCAGGCCAAACTAACCGCCATAGCAAGTAAGCCTTGAAACTTGCTTGGATTTAGGTATATAAGGTTTGACATAACATGTCGCAAACCATCTCATCTCCACACCCCAAAAGGGATCCTAACCAGATGTGCAAATATCATGGCTCTCAAGGTCATAGAACGGAGGATTGTCGACAGCTGAAAGAGAAAATAGCTCATCTATTCAACAATGGGCACCTTCGAGAATTCTAGAGCGACCGAGCCAAAAATCATTTCAGGAACATGGATTCTAACAAACAGGCAGAACAAGAAGAGCCTTAACACATCATCAACATGATCATCGGCGGGGTTGATATCCCGCAGGGGACGATGTTGAAACACACCAAAGTATCCATCACTAGGGAGAAACGAACTCGAGACTACATACCAGAAGGGACTTTATCTTTCAACGACGAAGATGCGGAAGGGATCGTGCAGCCCCACAATGATGCATTGGTAATATCTGTACTCGTAAATAAAATTTGGGTTAAACGTGTATTAATTGATCCAGGTAGCTCGGCCAACATCATTCTATCAAGGGTCGTTGAACATCTCGGTCCACAAAACCAAATCGTGCATGCAGTTCGAGTTCTAAACCAATTCAACGTGGCTTGTGAGACCACTAAAGGCGAAATAACATTACCAATAAACACCGTCGGGACCATCCAAGAGACCAAATTTTATGTGATCGAAGTGGACATGAGTTATAATGCTCTATTCGGAAGGCCATGGCTCCACAACATGAGGGCGATGACTTCGATGCTGCACCAAGCATTGAAATTCCCAACACCTAACGGAGTTAAAACAGTCTACGGGGAACAATCGACTACAAAAGAAATGTTCATGGTTGAAGAGGTGACACCGACATCTACAGTTTCAACATCGAAGGGCCCAAACCAGGTGGTCAAAAATGGGGCAAAATAGCAATCATTGATATTATTTTCGGCAGATTCGGATAAACAAGAGGAAGTCGAGAATGATGATTATGAGGTTCCCTGATCTTTATAGCCCCCGATGATTTCAACGCCACTAAATCGACGGTCGAGGAACTGAAACAAGTCATATTGCGAGAAAACTTGCCTGATCGAAAGGTATACCTGGGCACGGGGCTATGCTCCAAGCTCAGGGAAAAGCTCATTAAATTTCTTATAACTAACGAAGATTGTTTCTCTTGGTCCCACCTCGATATGATAGGTATCTATCGGAGATAACCACTCACAAACTGAGCATGGACTCGAAGTTTCATCCGGTTAATCAAAAGAGGAGACCCCAGTCCGAGATCAAGCATGCTTTTATCAAGGATGAGGTATCTAAACTTCTTAAAATAGGGTCTATTCGGGAGGTCAAATACCTGGATCGATAGGATTCAATGTAAGGTCCAAACGGTAAAATGAACCATGCCCGCATAGATTGCTCGAACCCTGACATAAATCATGTACACATACGTTACTATTATGCACAAGAATAAAGAGAAGTCTCTTCCTTGCAAACATCTTGTCTTTTAAAATATTTTCCTTTACATTTCTTAAGGAATTCCCTGCTTCCGATCCCCTAACTGAAACGAGCCCAAGGGCCACCTTAACCTGAGTTCGAATAATCACTCTCTCACTCGAGGACTGCCATCCGGAAATAAACTCGGACGGTCCAAGCTATTAAACCTCGGGGGTATATGACCTATTAGGCAACCCCCGAATTTTATAGGCTAAGGCCACCCCCACTCGGGGACTTCCATCTTAGGAAAACCCGGATTACACGGGACAACACCCGAACTATAAAGGCTATGGCCATATAAACTCAGCTTAGAGACGTCCGAAGCTTGTCATAAAAACAACAAGGCCTTGAAATTTTCTTAACTGGTTCCAAAGGTTATCCTCAACAGATTGTGACTAAAAGTCATAGTACTTTGGGTAAAGAAAACTTTTGGTCACACCAAACCCCCACGATGCCTTAAAACGAAATAGTTGAAGGCAAGGTTTCTTCGAGTCTCTAAACAAAAACCAACTGTTTTATGCCAAGGCATGTAGATCTTTGCAAGTAAAAATAAATAAAGCAAAGAGAAAATTTGAAAGTTATTTAAGGGAAAAGCCTTATATTCATAATAAAAAATTTCTCTTAGAAGGGTCGAACTGCCCGACGAAACTTTTTACAAGGGCCAAAAGCGGCCTAAAAAAAACAAGACATCTAAAAAAGCCTACGTGGCTTAGTCTTCGCCTGGGTCCACGTCATCACCTTTGGGGTCTCCTCCATCTTCGAGCTCATACGAATCTTCAGACTCCTCGGAATCCTCCTCATCGGGGTAAGCCAGCTTCCTGGCATGGGCTTCAGATACCTTGTCTTTCTCGATCTCAGCCAGCAGGTCAAAACCCTGAGCTTGAACTCCCTCGTGGGCCTCCCTTCAGGATTTCCACCTCATATGCTCCACTAAGTTTCTCACTTGGTCCTGAGCCACATCGGCATCAGCCTTATGCTAGTCCACCCGCTCATCAGCCTCAGCCTTAACCACAAAAACCTCCGACTTGGCTATCTCAAGTTCCTTGGCTAGATTTTCTTTGTCGGAGACCACCGAGCTCAGTTAAGTCTGGAGCTCCTTGATCTTTTTGGCATGTACCAAGGCCTTTTCTTTTGCAGCCCGGAGTTGGACCTCAGTCGAAGCCAGTTGTTCTTGGGCAGTCTCCTTTTTCGAGCCAGGCAGTGCATATTTTTCTTCCATTCTTCGGCCTCAGCTTTCACCGTGTCCACTTTCATCTGGAGCTGCTCGATCTGGTCAAGTCTCTTTTGAACCTGCAGGTTCGGGTCATTAGCCATTGTGTCTGAATCGTCGTCACTAAGTTCAAATACTCATCTTACCTGCTCGACTAGGTCGACATGCTCCTTCCGAGCCGCTTCTAACTCGGCTTGGAGCTTCTCACTCAGGAGTTTGTAAACACCTCTCTTCTCAGTGAGCCCCCAAGCCTCAGCCTCGTATTGGTTTAACTACTCCCGATATTGGAGAAAAGTTTCATGATGAAGCACCGAGGCCTGCAAACACAAAGAAGAATGTTATGATTGTTCACAACTTAATCTAAGTACATAATAGAAAAGCTTTCGAAGTAACCCTATTCAATGCTTGTTGAGCTTCATTGAAAAGACTTGGGGCCTCCACCGAGTCTATTTTGGCCTGATCCTCTTCGGTCACCAGACATCGAAGATAACTGGCAACCCCTATGGGGGCGGAGAGAACCCGGGCATCCTCCGATATGGATATGATGATTGACCGCTTTCGGTCAGGATATGCACTCGGGGCTGGAACTGGTCAACCAATTTCGGACTCAAAAAAGATCTGCTGGTTCCCGAAGACGGCATCTTCTTTGGTACCAATAAATCACCTAACCTGGTAACATCTTCTGAAGCGGTAGAATCCATACCGTCAAATAAGTTGTCGAAGGAATCTGCTACCCCTTGAGGCCCCTCACTTGGTCGTCCTTTCAGTGTCTGAGCCTCGTTTATCATAGAATCAGTAAACGAAGGTGATCAGGAGAGATCTATCACCCCAAGGACGTCCTTCGGTACATTATCTTCTGCTCGAGAAGCACCAGCCACAGTCTCTCTATCGACCCCCTTAACTTGGGGCAAAATGGGCTCAACCCTCCCAAGTTCGGAGGCCTCAGCCACTGCCTCTCCATCGGCCTTCTTAGGTGGAGGCAGTTCGGTACCGCTCCTCACACGGGTCATCAATTCAGAGTCTTCTTCTTCTTCTTCTTCTTCTTCTTCTTCTTTAGACTCATCCCTCAACTGATAGAGCGAGTCCGAAGGGAGTTCTCGGGTGCTGGTATTTTCTTTAGATTTCCGCACCAGTCGCCTCCTCGGTTTCTTCTATTCAGGCCCGGAGAACTCAGAGCTTTTCTTCTTTCCTTCTCTTTATCCTGCTTCACAACAGGGGGCTCGGTGAATGTGTCATCATCACCAGACGGAGGCCTCATCTCAACTTCTTTTGATAAACCTGCAAAGGGAAAGTAAAACAAGTTAGAAAGTAACAACGTAAAAATAAGGTCGAATATAAAATAAAGAAAAAATCTCACCATGAGAACGGGCCTCCCACCGACCCTTTGAAAGTGCGCACCACGCGCTCTTGGAGAAGGGCTTTTGTGACACGATGCCCTCGACCCACTCCTTGAGTCAAGGTACTGCATCCGACATCCGAGCAACGGCTGCATCACAAAGAGTCGATAAGAAGAAGGGCAAAAGAAAAATAATGAACAGAACACTAAAGGCAAAGTTGTACTTCCGCTTCATGTTCTATTTCTCAGGAAATGGCATATCCTCGGCTGGTATTAAGTCCGAGGTCTTCATTCGAACGAATCGGCCCAACCAACCTCGGTCTCGATCCTCGTCGATGCTCCGAGAATAGGGCCTTGCCGGCCCGACGGGCAAGTTTTATTAGCCACCCTCAATAGAGTCGGGGACTATACATACGCATAAGGTGGTCGATGGTAAAGGGACACCTGATAACGACAAGGTCGGGAATCTAAACTAGAGTAATAATTTGAAAAGTAAATGCAGAAGCAATAACAATAAGGAATTGAACAACTAGAACTAAAGGGCAGAAAATAAAGGATATGGGAAAATTCAAGGAAAGAATTTCAAGAACTTCCAAGAACGCAAGTTCTATAGCTTTGACAAGATCAAAGCAACAACGCCTTGATTTATTGAAGAAATCAAGCGCCTTTATTTAAAAGCAAATCAAAATAATAGATTCGGATCTTGACCGCTTTACGAGTAACTTGAGACAACAATTAATAACTAGTATTAATCGCCTTCTAAGAATACCACAAAAAAATCAAAGATATCACAATAGAGAAGTAATCTTACTACCTTGAACTATGAACTAGTAAAGGTTGAAAGATAAATCTCAAAGCACAAGTAACAAAGGTTCANAACAACGTCTTGATTTATTGAAGAAATCAAACGCCTTTACTTAAAAGCAAATCAAAACAATAGATTCGGATCTTGACCGCTTTACGAGTAACTTGAGACAACAATTAATAACTAGTATTAATCGCCTTCTAAGAATACCACAAAGAAATCAAAGATATCACAATAGAGAAGTAATCTTACTACCTTGAACTATGAACTAGTAAAGATTGAAAGATAAATCTCAAAGCACAAGTAACAAAGGTTTAAAAGAACTCTCAAAGTATGATATACTTAATCAATAATGAAGTGTCTCAATAAATAAGAATAACTCCTTATTTATAGGAGTACTAAGGCATAAAAGTTATTACAATTAGGTAGGGGCTGCTAAGGGGTAACAGAGTCATCAAAATTAGGTAGGGTGGTTGCTAAGAAATAAGAAAAGTCACAAAATAAATAGGGGGGCGGCCAAATCCCTTTGGGAAAGATTTGGGCCTTAAAACTACTAGTTTGGGTCATTGGTTTGGACTCCAATTGGGCTCCATTTCAAACACCCCCATTTGGACCTCTTTTAAGCTCATTTTGGGCTCTTCTGGGTGCCCTTTCGCTAGATTTCAAGGGCCGAGTTCGGGACTCAATCTTCCTCCTCTTGGACTTCAATTTGGGCCACCAAATAATTGTAAAACTTGTATAATTTATCTTCTTTGGTCTTGAGCTCGTCCTCCACAATTAAAAGCTTCTTTATTTGCTCTTGAAGTCTAATGGCCTTATTTTGCAACTCTTTAGCTTGACATATTGTTAAAGGCCATCTTTGGGATTCCAAAGCTTCATCCTTGTCCTTGAATAGAGTTGAGCTTCCTAGGATGCTATCATTTCTCTCTTGTTGAAGAAAATTCGTCCTCGAATTTCGACCTTGCAAGAAAAAGAAAACACGCCCTTGTAAATGGCATCCACTAATCTGCAAAACTAGTAGGAATAAAATAAGATAGTGACCATGTGTCCATTTAACCCAATTAATCCTAATAGGTATAAATAAAGCATATGGATATCATCATCCCAACAAAAATTATGCCTACCTAGATCAATACAATAAAAACCTCTTGTAGATGCGCCATGCAATGGAACTTGCAATTCGATCTTGTCGGTAAGGTAGTCCATAGGTATACATGACAAAGAAATTATAAAAGATTGACCACACATCCATTTAATATAAGTATCTCTACCACATGTATCAAAGAAGATACTTTCATGATATAGCCAACTATCTACAATTATAAATCTCATGGATTCCTCTACATGAATGAGTATTTGATCACAAGTGTTACAACAATTATGCATATCATCTTTACTAGGAACAAATACTTTTACAAGCTCACAATGAACATGGCTTGAAGAATGACTCCCCATCACACAATAAAAATCACATTCTAGCAATTTATCACATGAAAAC
>AWOL01S0076865.1:5857-20646 GCA_000715115.1 Nicotiana otophora | reverse complement strand
GTATCCAAATAGGCACTATGTGAGAATTAAGTCCAATTCCAGTTGTGTTGGTTTTGTGAAACTACGAGATTGATAGTTCTCTTCTCTTCACTCCCCCCTCCCCCCGTTTTTTTCCTGGGCCATGAACAATGGACTTCTACTAATGCTTTCAATCTCAGATGCAGAATAAGTGCATAAAGTACTTATTTTGTCGAATGCTGCTAATATCTTTTCAGTTTATGTTATGTTGTTACTTTTCATTCATTCCCTTCTTTGATTTAGTTAATGATGCTTGATACTTTATTTGTTTTAAATGCTTTTATCGTGTCTTGTATATGAGGACTAATATTTCTCCATCCAAGTGTGATTGTATTTGCGTTAATGTGCATCTCTAATTTAAAATAGCAATCTGTAATTAATAGATCACTTTGTTCAAATGACCTTTTGATTGAAATATGATCCTATTTTCTGTAAATTGGACTTCAGTGTTGTTGGCATTACCTACTTACCATTACATACGTGTGCTCTATAGGATTCACAAGTAGTCAAAATGTTAGAAGCCATATATAAACAGGCCAGTCCATATGTTATTCCACTTTACTATACCCAAGCCCGTGTTTGAAGAAGTCATCATTAGGTTTGGACCAAGCTTATAATTAAGATAATTCTTCATTCAAATTTATAACACACTTTTTTTATTAATAATATAAATATACGAAATAAAGCTTATTTCAAGGACTTCCTCGTATAAAATGAAGAATTTATGTTTTGCCCTCTAATTATGACCGAAGTTGTTACATATCAAGTTAAGTTGACCTCTAACACAAATCATAATTACTTTGATATGATAACTTGTAAAATTGCTCTAAGTATAATTAAGAAAATAACAACGTCTTATATGTGTAACTTAAGCAACTCCAAAATAAAAGGAAATTTAGCACTCTATGGCCAACAGGACAAACATATGGCATGAAATATCCCAACTTATCATTATTGGCATGTTTTAGCCCAATTCGATTATTTTAGTAAAACAATTAGCAAAATTCAAAATAGTTCATCTTCTTCTCAGCATTCCTTTACCACGTAATAGTACCACCTCGTCAATGTTATATTTAACACTTCCGCCACCTTCATTCACTAAAACACCATCAGAAATTCATTGAATTCACTGAAT
Source organism: Nicotiana otophora (assembly GCA_000715115.1). Taxonomy (NCBI): domain Eukaryota; kingdom Viridiplantae; phylum Streptophyta; class Magnoliopsida; order Solanales; family Solanaceae; genus Nicotiana; species Nicotiana otophora. Next base: position 19,493 of record AWOL01S0076865.1, on the reverse strand, counting down.
TTGGAGAAGAATTTGAAACCCACAACTATTGATCAAGCTTGAAGCTCTAAGATCTTATAATTTGAAGTTTATGTTCAAATGTTTTATTGAACACTTGTGTGAAGCTTGTACTAAAACTAAAGCTCATTCAAAGAGTAGGACGTTGATTTGAAAACACTTGTGGGTTGATTTAAAGAGCCGCTAGACGGAATTTCGAGCTGGACAAGCTCGAAAAAGACGATATCTCCTTATATCTTCCATGTACATCCTTATATCTCCTATATATCATATACATTTGTAATATCCATGAAAATATGTGTGGATATATACGATATACATAAGTGATATACATTATCGTTGCAACGTTTTCCAAGTCGATGCCACCTCTGAATTTTGTCTCAAAAGTAGTCCAAATCACCTTTAATCTCCTTCAACTTTGTATATAACTTTGTCTAGGTGTTTCCAAAGAACTCCAATCACACCCACTTAAAAAAAAACTACTCAATTTTTTTTGATTTCGATTTGATGTTTCAGGTGAGTCTTTCATGGTGAGATTACATTTTATGATGTAAATTATTATTAGCAGTTTAAGATGCTTTGTCTCTCCCTGCCCGTCCAGGTAGGGGTAAGGTTGCATATATCTCACCCTCCTCAGACCCCACTTGTGAGAATACACTGGGTCATTGTTGTTGTAGCATAAGTTGCTTTGTCTATTAAATTTTTGTGAACTAGAAACAAGGTGACGGGATATCCAAGATCTCTTAAAAACTCCACGAAAACCCCAAGATCTCTTGTATATTCGTCAATTTTGGAGAATTTGTCTATCCGTACCAATTTGATTAAGCTATAGTTCCTAAGCCTAATTTTTGGCTAAAACATTGTTAATAATGGTATATGTGCGTCAATTTTGAATCATAAAACAAGCGGAATTGTCATGTACGAAACTACACCTAGATGTGACTGACAGCCAGCATACATCATCCGCCAGGCGAATCAGATTTTCATACATTAACCATTAATTCACATTATTTAATAATTTAAATAAGAGTCCAAACATGCCAATAATTAATTATCAACGATTAATATCTTGAAATACATATTTAAAACTCTTACCCAATTCTCACACTAGACCATAAAGCATCTAAAGAATTACATAAAGGCTCAAAGTTACGTGCACAAATCCCAGTTGAAATAAATATAAACAAATAAAGACTCTATTGGTGGATCATCTCAACAATTGGATCAATTCTAGGTTTGTCGTCAACTTCTAGCTTTATCGTCAACAACAGTATTTGCATGAACACGCAAGTAAGGAGTGAGTTATACGTAAATATAACTTGTAAGATCCTCGATCTGCCACTTTAAATACTCCTGGAATAAGTGTTAGAAAATACAAATACATAATGACCACAATTATAATATATACAAAAATTATATCACCATATAATACTCAATAAGTTCCAAACAAATATTCAACAACAACATGATATATCTCAACATAATCTATACTAAGGACTTGTCATAAGCGGCAGTGAAGGAAATTAACCAAATCCCCCCGACGAGTCCAAACCAGCATACATAATACTCCAAATCTACCACAATAACATACATAATGTCCCAAACATATTATGGCATCGAAGAAATAATTTCTAATAGCTCAACATCATGACACGAAGTCATGCCACACCATACCACAAATCATGTAGTAAGTGTTTTTTATATTCTTAACAATTTAACACATTGCATAGGGTAATATATGCTATGCAAAGTGGCTGCTTAAGAGAGTGACACATGCGGGACAATTAAAACCGAAGGCAACTTGTAAAGATACAATAAATACCCTCCTCCCGATAGCATTTAATAGAGAATATGTGATTTATGCTCACTGTTGCACTTTCTTCAATGTCTCTCATAATTGACATTAAAGAAGGGCATGATAGTAGGACCTTGTTCCTAGGTGAAGTTATAAATTGTGATCTTTGTTATCATTGTAAAGGACACGACTTTTTGGGAAAACTTATGCTACAATCGATTCAAAGATTTATACAATTTTATCTTCTTATTCCTTGATTTCATTGTTGTTGTGCCCGGAAACCATGCTCCCGGAATTACTGTTTCTGCTATTTTATCTTCACTTTAAAGCTAAGTATTTCATATTTTTCAATTATTTTATTATTTCAGGATCAAATTAATTTACTTGAATAGAAACCACGTATAAATTCAACTGTACCTTTTTTACGGGTAAACAGTTTGGCGCCCAATGTGGGGTCTAGACAGTCGTGTAATTAAGTTGATCCTTGCCTCTTTTACTAACGTGTTTTGATTATTTGTCTTAGCAAACATCATAGAAAATAGCAGATAACGGTGTTAACAACACACACAATCTTGAAGCCTAATGGGATCCGCCTCATCACGAGGATTCAGTCAGTGACACCCACAATGAGAAAAATGATGCCACGTCGGTCCATGATAGGCGGTACTCACAACATGTTCGAGAGGCGACTCCCGATGATGCAGAAGAGGAACAAGTTGTTGAAGAGGTAACGGTCCTGCAAGAGTAGTAAGCGGACATTCCAGGCCATCACACACGGCAGGATAAGGTTATGACGAGTTGAATTAGGCATTGTCGGGGTCTTCCAATAATGCAAAAGGACGAGGTCCAGTTCCTCCCAGTGCTCCCATGAATCAGGAAACGCAGAGGGTCGACAACAACACCCCAAGGGGCGAGGTTGACTCTGATGCGGATGGGCGGAGTGGATTCGTCCCCAACAACGAGAACGATCCCTTCAAGAGCGAACTCTTACAGTTTATGGGGGAAGTGAACGCCCGCATGGACCAAATCCCGGGCACACCACCGGTGTTGAAAGGGCTGGATTCAAAAAAGTATACTCAGTTGCCGTACAAACCAAGCGCAACACCACAATTACCGCTGAAGCGTTTTAAAATGTGCAACGTGCCAAAGTATGATGGAACCTCAGACCCAAAGGAGTGTATTACCGCCTATACAACAATGGTGAAGGGGAGTGATTTAGCTCCCCTCAAGATCGGATCTAATTTGCTGAAAGTTTTTGGAGAGACTCTCATGAGGCGAGCCTTGACTTGGTATTCGCTGTTACCCGAGCATTCCATAGATTCCTTTGAGATGCTCGCAGACTCTTTTATTAAGGCCCATGTCGGAGCCATAAAGGTACAGGCCCAAAAAGCTGACATGTTTAGAGTTGCACAAGGAGAATCTGAGTTGCTGCGGGAGTTCGTCACCCGGTTCCAAAAGGAGATGATGTTGCTCCCGGTTGTTCCGGATGAATGGGCAGCTGAAGCATTCACCAAGGGTCTGAATCCGATAAGTTCAGACGCTTCCCGGAAACTGAAGGAAAGCTTGCTTGAGTTCTAAGTGACGACTTGGGTGGATGTCCACAACTGGTACGTGTCTAAGATACGGATCAGAGATGGTCAGATTGGCTTCCTGTCTTTGGAAAAAGGACGGGAGAAGAATAAATAAAAATCAAAAGACGATTTTGACACAAATAGACGGTCTTTGAGGAGCCATTATTTGCCCTATAAACGGGCCGAAGGCTGCGGTAGAGGTTTTAAGTCGGCAGACAGGTTCGTTATTGATAGATGAACTGATCGCGGTCGAAACAACATATCATTGCAGGACAAAGAAGCCTTGGGTACGCGGGGTCGTTCCTACCCCAGGCTATCTAAATACAATTTCAACGTCAATGTAGTCGAGTTGGTATCAGCTTTGAGAAACATCAAAGAAGCACAGTTCCCAAAGCCAATGAGGTCTGATCCCAGCCAGATAGATCCCAACTTGTAGAATGGGCATCTCATAGAATTCTTAAGTGACCGGGCCAAGAACAACTACGGTCGCAACCATGATAACACGGAACCCTCGAAAGCAGGAGAAGATCCCCCGTGCTAGATGATCAACATGATATTCAGGGGGAACGAGATCAACGGGGTCACCTTCTCGACATCAAAAAAGACGAAGATGTCAATAACTCATAGCAAGAGACTCCAGGTAATGCTGAAGACGACAACACTTTCACGGAGGAGGACGCATACGGATTGTTGCTACCACACAATGACACATTGGTAATTTCTTTAAATGTATTATATTTTAAAATCAAACGCATTCTAGTAGATCCAGGAGGTTATGTCACTATCATACAATGAAGGGTATTGGACCAAGACAAACTCACCGAAAGCATCATTCTGGCCATAAAAGGCCTCGCTGGATTTGACCTCGCAAGCATGACAACCCGAGGAAAGCTCTTGTTGCACATGAATGCCAAAGGAGTGATGAAGACGACTCTTTTTGAAGTGATGGACAAAGATGTGGGATATAATATTATTATAGGAAGACCATGGTTGCACGAGATAAGGGTTGTACCATCAGTTTTTGAAATTCCCACTGCCCGAAGGAATCAAACAGATAAGGGGCGACCAACCGGCGGCAAGGGAGATGAATCCATTTTTGGTCTCTTGTAGCAAAGGGAAGGAGTACACGGCATAGCAACTACAGGAACTATCGCTCGCTCCTGAATTGAATGAAGTTAGCCAGGGGAAGAAGTGTCGGAATCTTATCAGATGTCGAGGTATTTCCAGGTACCATAAGAGATGGATGCAACAAAATCCATAGGAGAATAGCTCGAATAGGTTGCATTGTTTGAAAAGTTCTTGGAAAGGAAATTCCACTTGATGAACGAACTGCACCTTAAGCTCAGGTCTAGACTTATTGAATTTATTAAATATAACGCCGATTGTTTTGTGATGTCGCATACGGATATGACAGGCATCCCGGTGGAAGTGGTCGTACACAAGCTAAGCTTGGATCCCAACATCCCTCTAGTAAGACAAAAGAAATGCCCTATTACTAAGGCGAGGAATAAATTCGACAAAGAAGAGGTAACTCGCCTACTTGATATCGGCTTGATCCGAGAGGTAAAATATCTAGACTGGCTAGCTAATGTAGTAGTAGTTCCTAAGAAGAACAATAAATTCCGCATGTTGTATAATTAAAGGACTTAAATAAGGACTGCTCAAAAGACTCGTTCCCACTATCGAACATCGATCAAATGATTGATGCAACGGTCGGGCACAAGTTAATGAGTTTCCTCGATGCTTATTTTGGGTACAACCAAATTAATATGAACCCGGAAGATCGGGAAAAGATTTCATTCATAATGGATTTTGGCACATATTGCTATAATGTGATGTCCTTATGGCTAAAGAACGTCGGAGCCACTTACCAATGGCTCGTAAACAAGATGTTTGAAAAACAGACAGGAAAAACACTGGAAGTTTATATAGACTATATACTTGTTAAGTCCTTGAATGCAGGTCATCATCTTAAGCATTTGCAAGAAACTTTTGACATCCTAAGGAAGCTTAACCCCGAGAAGTACGCGTTCGGGGTCAGTTCTGGCAAATTCTTAGTATTTATGGTATCACAAAGAGGGATCGAGGTAAATCCCAATAAGATCAAAGCCATCGAGGACATCCCGAACCAGTTGTCAAGTGTGAAAGAAGTTCAAAGGCTAACAGGAAGATTGACTGCTTTGAGCAGGTTTATTTCCCGGTCATCAGAGAAGTGCCACCATTTAATCTCGCTGCTCAAAAAGCAATAATTTTCAATGGACCCCAGAATGCCAACAGGCTTTGAGAGATTTGAAAAGATACTTGTTAAGCTCTTTGTTGCTTTCAAAATCGAAGGAAGGTGAAACACTATTGGCTTATCTCGCAGTCTCGGGGGTAGCGGTAAGCGCAGTTTTAGTCTGTTAGGACAAAGATACACAATCTCCCATTTATTACGTTAGTAAAATTTTAACTGGAGTAGAAACTTGCTACCCACATTTAAAGAAGCTGGCCATAGCTATCGTAGTCGCTGCTCGGAAGTTGAGGCCTTATTTCCAATGTCATCCGATAGTTGTGGAGACCACATTTCCCCTGCAAAATATCCTCCACAAACCCGAACTCTCGGGTAGATTGGCCAAATGGGACATCGCAATTGTCACGACCCAAATTATCCCTCCGCAAGGTGTCATGATGGCACCTAGTCTTTACGACTAGGTAAGTCTAATATTGCCAAAAATATAAATAAACATAACATTTTAAAGATAAACAACATATTATAAATAGCCAAGAGTAGTACCACTCGGCATATACAAAATAATTTTCCAAGACCCAGAATATTACTAAGTCACAAGTTGTTATAATCTATGTAGCTCTATACAAAAGTCTGAAGATAATAAAGAAAGTTTCTAGGCGAGGGAGTAGAAGGGGACTCCGAAGATCTGCGGACGCAAGTAGTAGTACCTTGAAATTTTCTAAAATCTGCAGCACGTACTAACCCCGAGGCTGATAGCTCGCACCTGGATCTGCACACGAAAACATGTGCAGGAAAGGGCATGAATACACCACAATGGTACCCAGTAAGTGCCAAGCCTAACCTCAGTCGAGTAGTGACGAGGTCAGGTCAAGGTCCTACCGGAGTAAATATAATATCTTAAACAGTAAAAGATATAAGTAAAATTTATGGTGACACAGTTAAAGAGATTTTCAAAAATTTAACAGTTAAGGGAGCCCTCGGCTCATAACAAAGTAAACACATAGGGACTAAGTGTCCCAAAACACTCTGAAACTCAAAACTAATCATCCCAGCAAGTCACAATAGCAGAAAAAGATTTGGGGGAAGCAATTAACAGGGGATTGGGGCTATTACTTTCAAAACAACCGGCCGGGTCGTTACATCCTCCTCCTCTCAAAACAATTGTTTATCCTCGAATGAGTATAAAGACATACTTGAAACTGTGAAAAGATGAGGGTACTGGCTGCGCATATCCTGCTCGGTTTCCCAAGTCTCCTCCTTGACCGGCTGAACCCTCCACTGGACCATTAGTGAAGCAATATACTTTGACCTGCGCTTTCTGACTTGCCTTTCCAAAATGGCTACTGGCACCTCAACATAAGATAGATCTTTGTCCAACTGGACTGAGCTGAAATCCAATACATGAGTAGGGTCACCGTGATACTTCCGGAGCATAGACACGTGGAATACCGTGTGAACTCCTGCTAAGCTGGGAGGCAAGGCAAGCTCATAAGAAACCTCCCCAACTCTCCTAAATATCTCCAAAGTACCAATGAACTTCTGGCTCATCTTTCCCTTCTTCCCGAACCTCATGACACCCTTCATAGGCGATACCTAAAGCAAGACCCGCTCACCAACCATAAATGCCAAATCACGAACCTTACGGTCTGCATAACTCTTCTGCCTGGACTGGGCTGTGCGAAGTCTCTCCTGAATCACCTCCACCTTATCCAGGGCATCCAAGACCAAATTTGTACCCAACAATCGGGCCTCGCCCGGCTCAAACTATCCCACTGGGGACCGGCACCGCCTACCATATAAAGCCCCATATGGTGCCATCTGAATGCTGGACTGGTAATTGTTGTTGTAAGCAAATTTTGCAAGTGGCAAGTATCGGTCCCATGACCCTCTGAACTCCATCACACATGCACGGAGCATAACCCCAAGAATTTAAATTGTGCGCTCAGACTGTCCGTCCGTCTGAGGGCGAAAGGTTGTGCTCAACTCCACCCTAGTACCCAACTCCTGCTGTACGGCTCTCCAAAACCGTGATGTGAACAGTGTACCTCTATCTGAAATGATGGATACTGGAATACCATGAAGGCGGACAATCTCTCTGATATAAATCTCAGCCAAGCTCTCAGAAGAATAAGTGGTCAACACTGGAATAAAATGAGCTGACTTGGTCAGCCAATCCACAATCACTCAAATAGCATCGAACCTTTTCAAAGTTCGTGGAAGTCCAACTACAAAGTCTATGGTGATGCGCTCCCACTTCCACTCTGGGATCTCTAACCTCTGAAGTACTCCACCCAGCCTTTGGTGCTCATATTTGACATGCAGACAGTTGAGACACTTCGCCACAAACCTGTAACGACCCGACCGGTCGTTTCGGGAGTTATAGCACCGTTTTCCCCATTTCTACTTCTTTTGTGTTATTCAGCTGTATTATGTTATATCAAGTTAGTCTCTAATATAGAAACTTAAGTTGGAAAAGTCAAATGAATGTTGACCTATATGTAAATGATCTTGTATTTTAATTTTGATGGTTCCGTTAACTCCGTTAGGTGATTTTGGACTTAGGAGTGCGTCTGGAAGCTGATTTGAAGGTCCGTGGTAGAATTAAGCTTGAATTGGCGAAATTGGAAATTTGACGATTTCAGTCGGCAGTGGAAAATTTGATATAGGGGTTGGAATGGAATTTCGGAAGTTGGAGTAGGTTCGTAGTGTCATTTGTGACGTGTGTGCAAAATTTGAGGTCATTCGGACGTGGTTTGGTTGGTTTCGGCATCGGTTGCTGAATTTGGAAAATTTAGAAGTTCTTAGGCTTGAATCCGAGGGTAATTTTGTGTTTGGATATTGTTTTGAGTGATGCGAAGGTTTGACTAAGTTTGTATGTTAATATATGACTTGTTGGTATTTTTGGTTGAGGTCCCGAGGGCCTCAGAGTGATTCCGGGTGGTTAACGGAGTTGTTGAAGTTGGAAAATGCAGCTGGAGCTGCTGTTCTGGTGTGTCTGCACCTGCAGATTAGGAACCGCAGGTGCGATGATCGCAGGTGTGTTGAAGGCTCGCAGATGCGGAAATGTTCGCAGATGCGAAGAATGAGTCGCACCTGCGGGCTCGCAGGTGTGAGGAGACTGCCGTAGGTGCGAAGTCTGGTCAACTAAGTGGAATGCGCAGGTGCGCACCGGTGTCCGTATATGCGGAAGCGCAGGTGCGAGAAAGGGTCCGCAGGTGAGAAAAACCTGGGTAGAATCCTTAAATAGAACCCTTCGCGAATTTTGGTCATTCTTCTCAATTTCAACTCGGTTTTTGGAGCTTTTGGTAGGGTTTGAAGAGGGAATCAAGGGGATTTCGTTGAGGTAAGTTACTTGAGCCTTAATACTTGTATATATGATGACTTTTCGTTATTTAATCATGGCAATTAGTGAAAATGAGGGGTTAGGGCTTGGAAATTTTGGAAAAAATAATTTAAGGATTTGAAGGACTAAACGATGTCGGATTTTGATGAATTTTGTATGGTTAGACTCTTGAGTGGATGAGCTTTCTAGTTTTGTAAATTTTGTCGGATTTTGAGACGTGGGTTCGGGGGCCGGGTTTGAGCTAATTTTGGGTTTTGGTCTAATTTTGTAGTTTTTCTTGTGGAATTTATTCCATTAGCATGTATTGATGGTATTGTACTGATTATGAATAGATTCGGAGCATATGGAGGCTGAGTCCAAAGGCAAGATAATTGCGGGTTAGAGAATTGATCGGTTTGAGGTAAGTAACAATTGTAAATCTGGTCCTGAGGGTATGAAACCCCAGATTTCGTATCATTCTATTATTTTGAAGTGACGCACATGCAAGGTGACGGGCATGTGGGCGTGCACTATTAGGGGATTTGTGACTTGGTCCGTCCTGTAGCAATTGTAAAGTTGCATACTTTGTTGAAACCATTGATTCTTATATGTTTTAGAAAGATTTTCTGTAAATTGGGCTGAATGCCATGTTTGGGCCTTGCGCCAATGCCGTTTGGATCCTTAGGGGCTATTTATTACCATCCTCTCACTAGTGTTGATTGAAAATTCTATACTCAATCATGTTTATACTTGTTTACCGCATAACTCAGTTTTATGACTCTATTTTGATGCATATAAATGTTTTGGGCCGAATGCCCTATTTTACTGAAATGCCTGAGTGGCTTGATTTGTGAGCATGAGTGTGGATCGGGGCTGCCCGCATGCAGCATACTTTATGATTGAGTGAGGCCGAGGGCCTGATTTGTGAGGATGAGTGTGGATCGGGGCTGCCCGCCTAACAACATACTTTATTATTATCGCACGTGAGTTATCCATGCAGATTATAGCGCTTGGGCTGAAGGAACCCCTCCGGAGTCTATACACACCCCCAGTGAGTGCAGGTACCAACTGAGTGCGAGTGCCGAGTCCTGAGTGACTGCGAGGCATGAGTGATTGTGAGGTATGCCCTAGTGGCAAGAGTGATTATGAGGTATGCCCGAGTGGCATGAGTGACTGTGAGGTTTGCCCGAGGGACTGTATATGACTGATGTTTTTCCCTAGGGGATGTTTATGATTTCATCATTTTTCTCACTTTTGCATTGAGTCTTCATTTGAATAATTGTTGGAAAAATATCTTTAAATGATTTTTACTGGAACCGTGTTTAAACAAGATGTTTGATTCAAATACTCATTTTAAAAGCATGTGGTATTTTACTGAGATTTCCTGATGAACATTATATGCTTTATTGCTCGTCACCACTTCTCAGTCTTTATTTATTGTTGTTACTTACTAAGTTGGCGTACTCGCATTACTCCCTGGACGTTGTGTGCAGATTCAGGTATAGCTGGACACGGTAGCGGTTATTGAGTGTTCTGGTTGCAGATTTTCTTGGAGATAGCAAGGTAGCTGTTTGGTGATCACAGCCCCTGCTNCATAACTCAGTTTTATGACTCTATTTTGATGCATATAAATGTTTTGGGCCGAATGCCCTATTTTACTGAAATGCCTGAGTGGCTTGATTTGTGAGCATGAGTGTGGATCGGGGCTGCCCGCATGCAGCATACTTTATGATTGAGTGAGGCCGAGGGCCTGATTTGTGAGGATGAGTGTGGATCGGGGCTGCCCGCCTAACAACATACTTTATTATTATCGCACGTGAGTTATCCATGCAGATTATAGCGCTTGGGCTGAAGGAACCCCTCCGGAGTCTATACACACCCCCAGTGAGTGCAGGTACCAACTGAGTGCGAGTGCCGAGTCCTGAGTGACTGCGAGGCATGAGTGATTGTGAGGTATGCCCTAGTGGCAAGAGTGATTATGAGGTATGCCCGAGTGGCATGAGTGACTGTGAGGTTTGCCCGAGGGACTGTATATGACTGATGTTTTTCCCTAGGGGATGTTTATGATTTCATCATTTTTCTCACTTTTGCATTGAGTCTTCATTTGAATAATTGTTGGAAAAATATCTTTAAATGATTTTTACTGGAACCGTGTTTAAACAAGATGTTTGATTCAAATACTCATTTTAAAAGCATGTGGTATTTTACTGAGATTTCCTGATGAACATTATATGCTTTATTGCTCGTCACCACTTCTCAGTCTTTATTTATTGTTGTTACTTACTAAGTTGGCGTACTCGCATTACTCCCTGGACTTTGTGTGCAGATTCAGGTATAGCTGGACACGGTAGCGGTTATTGAGTGTTCTGGTTGCAGATTTTCTTGGAGATAGCAAGGTAGCTGTTTGGTGATCACAGCCCCTGCTCTTCTCCCTCTTATCTTCCTCTAGTTGTATTTAGCTATTTTCCAGGCTGAGTTAGTCTTGATATTGTTAGATAGATTGTAGTAGATGCTCATGACTAGTGACACCCCGATGTCGGGCTTTTCTTTTTCACACTTCTGTTTTTCTTTGATTTGAACTATTTTAATGGACGTTTTATGTCAAATAACCTTGAAATTATCTTTAAAAATGAAATATCGGTTGTTTTGGAAATGAGTCGGCTTGCCTAGTTCCATGATAGGCGCCATCAAGACAGGGGTTAGTTTTGGGTCATGACGGATTGATATCAGAGCCTAGGTTACATAGGTCTCACGAGTCATGAGAGGGTTTAGTAGAGTCTTGCGGATTGGTACGGAGACGTCTGTACTTATCTTCGAGAAGCTACAGGACCTTTAGGAAACTCCACATTCTTGAATTCTTGTCGTGCGAATTTGTTGATTCTAGTAATTAAACATCTGTTGTTTCATTCTCTCAGAGATGGTGAGGACTCGTACTACCGGTCAGGAGGGCCAGCCACCAGTACCACCAACCAGGGCCGCGAGAGGCCGAGGTAGTAGTAGAGACTGTGGTAGGGGCAGAGGTGAAGCCCGTACAGTAGTTGGGGAAGTTCCTATAGATCCACCGGTTGTCCCAAATCAGGACCAAGTTCCAGTTGTTGATGCACCAGCTCAGGCACCACCTGTGCCTATTATGGTTATAGGCCTTCAGGAGGCCCGAGCATAGATTCTGATAGTGCGTACTGGCCTTGCTCAGGTGGTCTCTATTTTGACGGCCGCAACCACTTCTCAGTCTAGGGGAGGCACTAAGACTCCCGTCGCTCGCACAGCCGAGTAGGTTTTTCAAGGATTTCACACACCAGAGCTACCACCAGCCCAGCCGATTGCTTTTGCTCAGGATTATGTGATTCCTACTATTCCTGAGGATGATCAATGTAGGTTGCAGAGGTTTGGGAGACTTCAGCCACCACCTTTCAGTGGCACAGAGAAAGAGGATGCTCAGGACTTTTTGGACAGGTGTTAGAGGATACTTCGTACTGCTGGTTGTTTGGAGACTTGTGGGGTCTCATTCTCTACCTTTTAGTTTTTTGGGGCTGCACTCAGATGGTGGGAGACTTACAAGAGGCGTAGGCCTGTTGGCGTAGCACCTCTTACTTGGCAGCAGTTCTCTGTGGTCTTTTTGGAGACGTTTGTGCCTTGATCCCGCAGAGAGGAGTTGCGTAGACAGTTTGAGTGGCTCCGCCAGGGTGATATGTCTGTGACGCAGTATGAGATGTGGTTCTCCTAGTTGGCCCGTCATGCTATCTGGTTGGTTCCCACAGACAGAGAGAGGATCATGAGATTTATTGATGGCCTCACTTATCAACTACAATTGCTTATGACCAGGGAGTGGGTTTCGGGTGCTACCTTTGATGAGGTTGTTGACATTGCTCGGCAGATTGAGATGGTTCGCGGTCAGGAGAGGGTTAAGCGGGAGGCCAAAAGGCCTCGTGGTCAGGGGTGGTTTTAGCGGTGCTTCTTTTGGGGGTCAGATCCAGCACGGTAGAGGTCGTCATTTCAGACAGGCTCAGTCAGCTCGACCATTTCATCGGGGTGCATCATCTGGCCATGGTTCTCACGGTTCTCATCAGGGCCACTCATCACTTAGTGCCCTTCCAGTTCAGAGTTCATCCCATGCTCCACCTGTTCAGGGCTCTTCCATGCCAGGTTTTTCTACTAGTCATCCCGGTGCTAGGGGTTCCCTTCAGTTTCCGCCGCCAGCACCAGGGAGTCATTTTGAGTATGGGGAGCTTGGGCATATGTGGAGCCAGTGTCCTCGTCGTCATAGAGGTCCATCTCAGCATAGGAGTCAGCCTCTGACTATAGCACCAGCTACCTCACTACCCGCCCAGTCAGCTCGGGGTGGAGGTCAGTCAGCTAGGGGTCGCCCTAGAGGGGGAGGCAGATCATGGGGTGGTCAGGCCCGTTTCTATGCTCTCCCTGCCAGACCAAATACTATTGCTTCAGATGCTGTGATTACAGGTATTGTCTTAGTTTTCCACAGAGATGCCTCAGTATTATTTGACCCTCGTTCCACGTATTCATATGTTTCCTCGTATTTTGCCCATTTTCTGGATATGCCCCATGAGTCCTTAGTTTCATCTGTACATGTATCTACTCCTGTGGGCGATACTATTATTGTGGACCACATATATCGGTCATGTGTGGTGACTATTGGGGGTCTGGAGACCTGAGTAGATCTATTGTTGCTTAGTATGGTTGACTTTGATGTGATATTGGGTATG
>AWOL01S0076856.1:0-12917 GCA_000715115.1 Nicotiana otophora | reverse complement strand
TTAACGCAAATTACCCAGTTAATATGATTAATATAAGAGTGAGTTGGCATTACGTCTGAAGGATTAAGGGAAACGAAGGCTAGCTTGAAAGAAAAGTAAGAACTCGAGGATAGTGGACTAAGGGAGGAAAGGGGAGTAACCTAGAACATTAAGAAGTTAGAACCCTGATATCTCTAACACTTAAGGGAGGAAACAACATATAGTACACAAGATTTTGGGAAAGTTAGTATAATGGAATAGAAAGTTCTGAACCCGGTTATTAAGATTATAACTAGTAGGTGTCAGCGCCTCGAAGATAGATTAACAGATTCGTAGGTGACGAATGGCTTAGGAAGTAGTTTTAGGGAGGGACGACGTACTGAACCTGTGAGAGCCTGATATTTGTTTCATTGGAGTATAGCCCGGGAAGATATATACATTTATAATTGATGAGTATATATGTACACCTTGCAAGTTTAAACATTCGAGGACGAAAGTTTCTAAGGGGGAAAGGATGTTACATATCGCATTTTCGTATGTTAAAGTTTCGTCTTCAGATTAATCGACGTAGACGTGGGGATGAGATTATCTTGAGGTTAAAGTATTTATGCTATTTATCATAAGCGATATCTAAGTGCCATGAAGGATAAAGTGTACACGAATTAAAGAAAATGAGTTTCGTTGAAGGTTGCCGATTTGGGATAAAATATGGTCCGAGCTATAATACCCGATATTTATGGACTAGTACCATACAAGGTACCATATGATCATGATAAGTATAATGCATAAAGTATATTAAAATAAGTAGTATTTTAAGTAATTTGAGATAATGCTTAATTATGTGAATAATTGGTTAATTATCGGGTAACAGGACATTACCTAATTAACTAATGAGTTTGGGATAAGATTAAAACCCCACACCACCCCCACGTGGAAGCAAGCCACTAACAAAATAAATGACTCTTAGTCATATTAGATTAGGTGTCAACCCAATTCCAAGACAAGCCATGTAATTAGAAAAGCTACGAATCTTTTAATAACTAAAATACTTATCTTCCAACATTTTTGAAAGAGTAAAAATCTTTTATCTTCCATCATTTTGAAAGAATAGGAAGGGCTCTACGTAAGGCAATCCGAAGCTACAATTTGAAGCTAACGTAGGAGACAACCGACAGTTAACATAGAAAAGCACAGATCTTCAATAAATCAAACAGAGATTTTGCAATTTTAAGGGAGTACGGTATAATCCTTCTCAAGAATATCATACGGATTTTTCCCTACTCCAGGTATGTTAAGGCTAATCCTTATTTCTTTTGGCATGATTCAAGTAACGATGTGTACACGATATTTCATAAGTGGTTCTACTCTTAGCAGTTAAGGATGTCTATGTTATTCATTCCCGTAAAGTGATATTCAAGCATGTATAAGTATGTATCTAGTTCCCTATTGAGGTATTTGATAAAGATGTTAATGTTCATAATGGTATTATATGAATTATTATTTACCACCGAGCTACGGCTGGTTGGGCAGTTACATATTTACCGCCGAGCTACGGCCGGTCGGGCAGTCATGCATTTACCACTGAGCTACGGCCGGTTGGGCAGTTATATACTTACCACCTAGCTACGGCCGGTCGGGCAGTCATGCCTTTACCACCGCGCTACGGCCGGTCGGGCAGTTACCACTGATCAATTGGGCAGTTAACGTCACAATAATAATATAATCAGAATTATTATATTGTAGTTTTATTTATATATACTGGATGGGTCTTATTCTATAAGTTATGGTCCTCAATGGCAAGTCAGAGATTATAAGTTGACTCTTATCCCTCCCTGAGATAGTATCTTATTACTACGTTTTATTTCTGCCTTACATACTCGGTACATTCTTTATTCTGACGTCCTTTTTTCCTGGGGCACTGTGTTTCATGCCACGCAGGTGTAGATAGGCGAGGTGAGGACCATCCATTGTAGGCTGCCTCCAGATATCAACTTTTGGTTGGTGAGCTCCACATCTTCCTGGAGTATTGCCGAGTCACGTTCTATATATGTTATTTTATTTTATGAGGATGTTGGGAACCCTGTCCCAACTTATATATTATGGTCATATTTTCTTAGAGGTTTTGCAGATAGTGTCCTGTGTATAGTTTTAGGTATGACATGTCAACGGCCTTGTCGGCCCCTATGTATCTATATGAATCTTTTTTTTGAATTAGTTTTGTGCGTTAAGTTCTAATATTGTTAATTATATATATAGATGTGGCCTATCATGGCCCGTGACGGGTCTTATAGAAAAAAGGGATAAGGTATGTGGCGCTCAGTTGAGTAGGCACCGGGTGCCAGTCGTGGCCCTCTGATTTAGGTCGTGACACTAAGTCATTCTGGGGTGAAGCAGTTCAGACAGCCTGTTACCTGATCAATAGGAGTCCATCAGTTCCATTGGCGTTTGACATCCTAGAGAGAGTTGGACCAACAAGGAGGTGTCGTACTCGCATGTGAAGGTGTTCAGTTGCAGAGCTTTTGCACATGTACCAAAGGAGTAGAGAACAAAGCTGGATGATAAATCTGTTCCTTGCATATTTATCGGATATGGAGTTGAATAATTCGGATACAGATTATGGGATCCTATAAAGAAGAAGGTTATCAAAAGAAGAGATGTAGTCTTTCGAGAAAGTGAAGTTAGAACTGATGATGATATGCCAGAGAATGCCAAGAATGGTATAATTCCTAACCTTGTTACTATTCTTTATACTTCTAACAATACCACAAGTGCAGAAAGTACGACCGGTGAGGTTGCCGAGTAGGGGGAGCAACCTAGTGAGGTTATTGAGCAGGGGCAGCAACTTGATGATGATGCCGAGCAAATGGATCACCCCACTCAGGGAGAAGAACAACCTCAAACTCTGAGGAGATCAGAAAGGCCAAGGTTAGAGTCATGCAGGTACCCTTCCACGGAGTATGTCCTCATAAGTGATGAGGGGGAGCCAGAAAGTCTTAAGGAGGTGATGTCCCATCCAGAAAAGAACCAATGGATAAAATCCATAGAAGAAGAGATGGAATATTTGCAGAAAAGTGGCACGTACAAGCAGGTTGAACTTCCAAAGGATAAAAGACCACTAAAATGTAAGTGGGTCTTTAAACTCAAGAAAGATGAAAATGGCAAGCTGGTTAGATACAAAGCCCGATTGGTGGTTAAAGGCTTCGAACAGAAGAAAGATATTGGTTTTGATTAAATTTTCTCACCTGTTGTCAAAATGACTTCTATTCGAACAATTTTGAGCTTAGTAGCTAGCCTAGAACTTGAAGTGGACCATTTGAATTAAAAACTGCATTTCTTCATGGAGATTTGGAAGAAAAGATTTATATGAAGCAGCCAGAAGGATTTGAAGTAGTTGGAAAGAAACACATGGTGTGCAAATTGAATAAGAGTATTTATGGATTGAAGCAGGCACCAAGGCAGTGGTACATGAAGTTTGACTCATTCATGAAAAGTCAAACATACATAAAGACCTATTCTGATCCATGTATATACTTCAAAATATTTTCTGAGAATAACTTTATTATATTATTGTTGTATGTGGATGACATGTTAATGGTAGAAAAAGACAAGGGGTTGATCGCAAAATTGAAGGGAGATTTGTCCAAGTCATTTGATATGAAGGACTTGGGCCCAGCACAACAAATTCTAAATATGAAGATAGTTCGAGAGCGAACAAGCAGAAATTTGTGTCTGTCTCAGGAGAAGTACATTGAACGTGTACTAGAATGCTTCAACATGAAGAATTCTAATCCGGCCAGCACACCTCTTGCTAGTCATCTAAAATTAAGAAAGAAGATGTGTCCTGCAACAACGGAGGAGAAAGGGAACATAGTTGGAGTTCCTTATTCTTCAGTAGTCGGAAGCTTGATGTATGCAATGGTATGCACCAGACCTGATATTGCTCATGTAATTGGTGTTATTAGCAGATTCTTTGAAAATTCTGGAAAGGAACATTGGGAAGCAGTTAAGTGGATACTCAGGTACCTAAGAGATACTATAGGAGATTGCTTGTGTTTTGGAGGATCTGATCCAATCTTAAAGGGCTATACAAATGCTGATATGGCAGGTGACATTGATAACAAANGGCCGGTCGGGCAGTCATGCCTTTACCACCGCGCTACGGCCGGTCGGGCAGTTACCACTGATCAATTGGGCAGTTAACGTCACAATAATAATATAATCAGAATTATTATATTGTAGTTTTATTTATATATACTGGATGGGTCTTATTCTATAAGTTATGGTCCTCAATGGCAAGTCAGAGATTATAAGTTGACTCTTATCCCTCCCTGAGATAGTATCTTATTACTACGTTTTATTTCTGCCTTACATACTCGGTACATTCTTTATTCTGACGTCCTTTTTTCCTGGGGCACTGTGTTTCATGCCACGCAGGTGTAGATAGGCGAGGTGAGGACCATCCATTGTAGGCTGCCTCCAGATATCAGCTTTTGGTTGGTGAGCTCCACATCTTCCTGGAGTATTGCCGAGTCACGTTCTATATATGTTATTTTATTTTATAAGGATGTTGGGAACCCTGTCCCAACTTATATATTATGGTCATATTTTCTTAGAGGTTTTGCAGATAGTGTCCTGTGTATAGTTTTAGGTATGACATGTCAACGGCCTTGTCGGCCCCTATGTATCTATATGAATCTTTTTTTTGAATTAGTTTTGTGCGTTAAGTTCTAATATTGTTAATTATATATATAGATGTGGCCTATCATGGCCCGTGACGGGTCTTATAGAAAAAAGGGATAAGGTATGTGGCGCTCAGTTGAGTAGGCACCGGGTGCCAGTCGTGGCCCTCTGATTTAGGTCGTGACACTAAGTCATTCTGGGGTGAAGCAGTTCAGACAGCCTGTTACCTGATCAATAGGAGTCCATCAGTTCCATTGGCGTTTGACATCCTAGAGAGAGTTGGACCAACAAGGAGGTGTCGTACTCGCATGTGAAGGTGTTCAGTTGCAGAGCTTTTGCACATGTACCAAAGGAGTAGAGAACAAAGCTGGATGATAAATCTGTTCCTTGCATATTTATCGGATATGGAGTTGAATAATTCGGATACAGATTATGGGATCCTATAAAGAAGAAGGTTATCAAAAGAAGAGATGTAGTCTTTCGAGAAAGTGAAGTTAGAACTGATGATGATATGCCAGAGAATGCCAAGAATGGTATAATTCCTAACCTTGTTACTATTCTTTATACTTCTAACAATACCACAAGTGCAGAAAGTACGACCGGTGAGGTTGCCGAGTAGGGGGAGCAACCTAGTGAGGTTATTGAGCAGGGGCAGCAACTTGATGATGATGCCGAGCAAATGGATCACCCCACTCAGGGAGAAGAACAACCTCAAACTCTGAGGAGATCAGAAAGGCCAAGGTTAGAGTCATGCAGGTACCCTTCCACGGAGTATGTCCTCATAAGTGATGAGGGGGAGCCAGAAAGTCTTAAGGAGGTGATGTCCCATCCAGAAAAGAACCAATGGATAAAATCCATAGAAGAAGAGATGGAATATTTGCAGAAAAGTGGCACGTACAAGCAGGTTGAACTTCCAAAGGATAAAAGACCACTAAAATGTAAGTGGGTCTTTAAACTCAAGAAAGATGAAAATGGCAAGCTGGTTAGATACAAAGCCCGATTGGTGGTTAAAGGCTTCGAACAGAAGAAAGATATTGGTTTTGATTAAATTTTCTCACCTGTTGTCAAAATGACTTCTATTCGAACAATTTTGAGCTTAGTAGCTAGCCTAGAACTTGAAGTGGACCATTTGAATTAAAAACTGCATTTCTTCATGGAGATTTGGAAGAAAAGATTTATATGAAGCAGCCAGAAGGATTTGAAGTAGTTGAAAAGAAACACATGGTGTGCAAATTGAATAAGAGTATTTATGGATTGAAGCAGGCACCAAGGCAGTGGTACATGAAGTTTGACTCATTCATGAAAAGTCAAACATACATAAAGACCTATTCTGATCCATGTATATACTTCAAAATATTTTCTGAGAATAACTTTATTATATTATTGTTGTATGTGGATGACATGTTAATGGTAGAAAAAGACAAGGGGTTGATCGCAAAATTGAAGGGAGATTTGTCCAAGTCATTTGATATGAAGGACTTGGGCCCAGCACAACAAATTCTAAATATGAAGATAGTTCGAGAGCGAACAAGCAGAAATTTGTGTCTGTCTCAGGAGAAGTACATTGAACGTGTACTAGAATGCTTCAACATGAAGAATTCTAATCCGGCCAGCACACCTCTTGCTAGTCATCTAAAATTAAGAAAGAAGATGTGTCCTGCAACAACGGAGGAGAAAGGGAACATAGTTGGAGTTCCTTATTCTTCAGTAGTCGGAAGCTTGATGTATGCAATGGTATGCACCAGACCTGATATTGCTCATGTAATTGGTGTTATTAGCAGATTCTTTGAAAATTCTGGAAAGGAACATTGGGAAGCAGTTAAGTGGATACTCAGGTACCTAAGAGATACTATAGGAGATTGCTTGTGTTTTGGAGGATCTGATCCAATCTTGAAGGGCTATACAAATGCTGATATGGCAGGTGACATTGATAACAAAAAATCCACTACTGGATATTTGTTCACATTTTCAGGGGGAGTATATCATGGCAGTCGAAGTTGCAGAAGTGTGTCGCACTCTCTACAACTGAAGTAGAGTATATTGCCGCTACTGAAGCTGGAAAGGAGATGGTTTGACTGAAACGGCTCCTTCGAGAGCTTGGATTGCATCAAAAGGAGTATGTCGTCTATTGTGACAGTCGAAGTGCAATAAACCTGAGCAAAAATATCATGTATCATGCAAGGACGAATCATATCGACATGAGATATCACTGGATTCGAGAAAGGATAGAGGATGGATCTATGCAGGTAAAAAAGATCCATACTAGTGAGAATCCTTCGGATATACTAACTAAGGTAGTACCAAGAGACAAGTTCGAGCTATGCAAAGAATTTGTCAGCATGCACTCAAGCTAGAATCTCCGTTGTTACCTCCTTCAGGTAAATGGGACTAGAGAGGGAGATTTGTGGGGTCCAGCCCTATATGTGAAAGTTTGAATTGAGAATTGTGTCTTCTTTGGATATAGAAAAAATGGAAGACAAATTTTCTTGTGTTTATACTATAGTGAGGTCATTGATGACATCACGTGAGTAATTTCTTTGCTATAAATAGCAAGGTTTTGTTTCAGTTGAAGACACACCAAAAAAAGAGAGAAAGAAAGTGTGAGGCATCACATACAGGGTATAAGAAAATAGTCTGTGAGAAAAATAGAGAGTGAATGATATTGTAGTGAGATGTGAATATCAAAAGAGGGTTATTTCTTTTGAGTGTTGTAGTGGTCTTTGGAGTATTTTACTCGGACCTAAAAAGTGTAAAATTCATTGCTATAGTGATATCAGTTGCTCGTCTCGGGGCCGTGGTTTTTTTCCTTATTCAAAAGGGTTTTCCACGTAAAAATCTTGGTGTCGTAGTCACTCTTTTATTATTGTTAATTACCGTATCTCGGTGCTACGTTATTATTCCGCTTTTATTACTGTGAATATTATTTCTGTAGGGGGTTTATTCTTAACAATAAAAATTTCTCCGAATAATCTTCCTAGTTGTAAGTTTTTTAATATCTTTTATTTATTTATTTATTTAATGTTTCGCTTTATTTTTTAACCGGATACTACTCTAATTTTTATGTTCCCTTTAATTGTGCCTTCCTTCACTAAGATACGTTCATTTGCGCCTTGTGCTATCTATCAATTTTCACCGGAAACATGTAGGAGTTAGTTATTCGCAGTATTTTTTGCAAATAACATAAGTTTTAGAGTCCCGTCTAACTTTCTTATTAAGTAGCAGAAGTGCGAACAGATGCCAACAAAAAATGGCCAAAAACTTAATCTCATAAACGACATAATAAGCCGTTGCAGGATTTTTCGATAAATTTCCCAATGATAGCCTTTGATTTTCCAGTAAATCAATGAAATGCCACAAGAAATTTTTTCAAACGGATAGTAAACTTTTTCGATAATGATTTTTAACTTTTTCCTCCTTTAATTTCTTGTTCAAGAAAGGGACACAACTTAGCATCAGTAGTAAACTCATTCTCCATACTAAAAAAATCGACTTCCACTAATGATCTCGCTAGGAGAAGATTGTCATCAATGCTATTGAATCAAGCAAAACAAATTCCGATAGACCTGGACAATTTGATTAGCTGTCTCTTCTAATAAATTTCGCTCCAAATATCCTCTCTAACAGCAATTGTAATAAAATATTTTTTTTTTCCGCTTGATTTTGGACTCTCTGCTTGTGGCATTTTCTCAGAAGCTTCCCATTGAAATATATGAATCCTCATTTTGAAGTGGCGCAACCATGCACCATTATACTTGAATTATTGGGTTCTTTTTTTCAAATTTCTCCACATGTTTGTGTGTTAGCTAAAAACGTCTAAAATTGTAAATAATCCAATGGAGTAAAATTGTGCAAGAGAAGTTTTACGAAAAAATGAAATGAATATAACCGAGTTATTTCCAGCACAAGAACACAACCAAAAGAAAGAACTTTATAGAGGAATAGCCNAGCAAGGTTTTGTTTCAGTTGAAGACACACCAAAAAAAGAGAGAAAGAAAGTGTGAGGCATCACATACAGGGTATAAGAAAATAGTCTGTGAGAAAAATAGAGAGTGAATGATATTGTAGTGAGATGTGAATATCAAAAGAGGGTTATTTCTTTTGAGTGTTGTAGTGGTCTTTGGAGTATTTTACTCGGACCTAAAAAGTGTAAAATTCATTGCTATAGTGATATCAGTTGCTCGTCTCGGGGCCGTGGTTTTTTTCCTTATTCAAAAGGGTTTTCCACGTAAAAATCTTGGTGTCGTAGTCACTCTTTTATTATTGTTAATTACCGTATCTCGGTGCTACGTTATTATTCCGCTTTTATTACTGTGAATATTATTTCTGTAGGGGGTTTATTCTTAACAATAAAAATTTCTCCGAATAATCTTCCTAGTTGTAAGTTTTTTAATATCTTTTATTTATTTATTTATTTAATGTTTCGCTTTATTTTTTAACCGGATACTACTCTAATTTTTATGTTCCCTTTAATTGTGCCTTCCTTCACTAAGATACGTTCATTTGCGCCTTGTGCTATCTATCAATTTTCACCGGAAACATGTAGGAGTTAGTTATTCGCAGTATTTTTTGCAAATAACATAAGTTTTAGAGTCCCGTCTAACTTTCTTATTAAGTAGCAGAAGTGCGAACAGATGCCAACAAAAAATGGCCAAAAACTTAATCTCATAAACGACATAATAAGCCGTTGCAGGATTTTTCGATAAATTTCCCAATGATAGCCTTTGATTTTCCAGTAAATCAATGAAATGCCACAAGAAATTTTTTCAAACGGATAGTAAACTTTTTCGATAATGATTTTTAACTTTTTCCTCCTTTAATTTCTTGTTCAAGAAAGGGACACAACTTAGCATCAGTAGTAAACTCATTCTCCATACTAAAAAAATCGACTTCCACTAATGATCTCGCTAGGAGAAGATTGTCATCAATGCTATTGAATCAAGCAAAACAAATTCCGATAGACCTGGACAATTTGATTAGCTGTCTCTTCTAATAAATTTCGCTCCAAATATCCTCTCTAACAGCAATTGTAATAAAATATTTTTTTTTTCCGCTTGATTTTGGACTCTCTGCTTGTGGCATTTTCTCAGAAGCTTCCCATTGAAATATATGAATCCTCATTTTGAAGTGGCGCAACCATGCACCATTATACTTGAATTATTGGGTTCTTTTTTTCAAATTTCTCCACATGTTTGTGTGTTAGCTAAAAACGTCTAAAATTGTAAATAATCCAATGGAGTAAAATTGTGCAAGAGAATTTTTACGAAAAAATGAAATGACCGAGTTATTTCCAGCACAAGAACACAACCAAAAGAAAGAACTTTATAGAGGAATAGCAAGCTCGGTGGGACAAATATTGTTTAGAAATATGGAAACTTATGGCGTATCATTATGTCACGACCCCAGATTCCCTCGGAAGGATATTGTGATGGCACCTAATCTCTACGACTAGGTAAGCCTAACAATTAGCAACCACTGAACAGATATGTAATTTCAAGATACTGAAAACGACTAAAAAAATAGATAAAACCATCTGTAAATAAAGTCTCACAATCTCACACCCCAACACCGGTAGAACTGATTCATAAGCTCTATAGAACGCTACTAAAATGCTACTACATCATTGCCCGAAAAGGGAATAAAACAGTAATAAAATAAGGGAAGGTGACTTTGAGGCCTGCGGACGTCGAGCAGGCATACCTTGAAGTCTCCGGTAAAAGCAGCTAGCAAGACTCTCTATCTACCGGCATGTGCAGATGTACCTAGATCTGCACAAAAAGATGCGCAGAAGCATAGTATGAGTACACTACAACGGTACCCAATAAGTATCAAGCCTAACCTTAGCAGAGTAGTGACGCGGCCAGGTCAAGACACCTACTAGGATATGAAATAGAGAGTATAAAATGAAATATGGATATAAAGTGGGAAGTAAGAAAGCAACTAATACGAAACAAGATGATAGCATGATCTAAAACCAAGAAATATCAACGGTAGTAATAGCATAAAAGAAACAACTAAAGTGATACAAAGATCATGTACAGACTACAACGTATACGAGAATATCAACAACAATAATGGATGGAAAATGCTCAATAGGATAGATGTTTCAACAATAACCAACATCGCCTCAATGTATTAATAACTTCCACAACCTCAACATCAAATAACTCAACAATGGGAAGAACAACGTGTAACCACAATATTAGATAAGGCTAACTCACTATAAAGGAAACGATCTTCAACAATGAGTATCAAGTAACGGAAATAAACAAGTAAAGGGCAACATGAACAATTAATTCAACAGTGATAATTAACAATGAAGAGATATCATGTGTCAATAGGGGGACAACGAGTTCAACTAAGCATGTGAGCAATTTAACAAGTAAGATATAGAACAATTTCTAAACAATTCAACTAAAGCATTTAAGGATAGTCTAACACATTTAAGGATGATTTAACTATGAGAATCAAGAACATAATATGATATTCAATTAAAGCATGAAAATAGTCTAAGTAGCCTAAACCGGTCACTTACTACGTACAACCCGTGTACCCACTCGTCACCTTACGTACACGGATTTCACTTAGCACAATTGAATCAACAATACCAATCCTAAGGGGTAGTTCCCTCACACGAAGTTAGGCAAGACATTTACCTCAAATAGGCCAATTCACACCTCGGAAATAACTTTTCCCAGCCCCTCCTTCGCAAATGCGAATTACTTGTTCGCAAATGCGACCTTAACAGACCTAAACCAACTTTGCAATTGCGACCCATTTCTCACAATTGCGGGAGCTGAGGCTTCTGCACAAAAATCAGCAGTGCTGAACTCTATCAAAACACTCTGCAACGCGACCAAAACGCATTCGTGCTCTCGGGGATCCAAACCAAACATGCACACGAGTCCAACAATATCATACGACCCCGCTCGCGCGATCAATTAACCAATATAATACATAGAACTATGAACCGGACACTAAATCAGACGTCGGAATCACGTCAAATCGGACGTCCGAATCAAAGAAACCTAAGAACTTTCAATTTTACAACCGGACGTCCGAATCACGTCAAATCAACTTCGTTTTGCACCAAAATTTACAGACAAGTCATAATTACTGTAATAAAGTTATTCTAAGTTCCGAAACCAAGATTCGAATAGGATAGCAACAAAGTCAAACTACGGTCAAACTTGGGATTTCCTTAAGCCTTTAAACTTCTGGTTTTCAACAAATGGCGATAATTCAAGTTAGGGACTTCCGAATTCGATTTCGGGCATACGCCTAAGTTGCAAATCACGATACGGACCCACCAGGATCGTCAAAACTCTTATCCGGATCCGTTTGTTCAAAACATTGACCGAAGTCAACACAAATGAGTTTTAAAGCACGGTTTCATATTTTCGTCAATTTTTCATATAAAACCTTTCGGAAAAAGACATAGACTGCGCACACAAATAGAGAAAGGCTAAACGGAGCTAATCGAGGTTTTAAAATACAGAATTGAGGGTTAAACTTATAAATGACCTATTGGGTTGTCACACATTATCAGTTACCCATATAACATTCGAGAAATTTGAATTATTATGTCTGGATATATATAGTACTATATTTGTTTAAAAGATGATTTCACATAACTTTCTTTGAAAGGTAATGTGATAATCAAGTTACATTATTCATAAACGTTCATATATTATATAGGATATTAAAAATTACTATAATAAATTATAAATATATACATAAAATATTGAATTTCATGTTCCTGCTGGAACAATGAATGCTTAACTCCTTCTAAAAGTTCAATGGTACAACTATGCTGCTAGCTACTCATGTTCATTTAATAATCCCGATAGTACTCATACCTGTTCCGGAATATAGTAGTTTATTGTTATAACTTAGTACAAATGTTTTCATTTTTCAAGTCGATCCATTTGTTCGCAGAGTTAATTACTCGATGTCAGACATTTCTGAAACATCTCTAACATAGGGGCAAATAGTCAACTTTAAAAGAACTTATTGTTAACCTCTTTCGGATATGAATCTATCTGATTCAGAAGGGAAGAACTTGCATCAATATCTCAATTTCAATTCAAAAATGGGTTTGATTCATACTCCATGTTCTGAGAAAGATTTATCATCCGAAAAGTAAAAAAAAGGAAGTCTTCGTCTAAAGAAATGCATTGAGAAAGACATATGTATAGACCTTTCAACGAGATAGTACTTTTTCAACTCTCTCAAAATAAAATCTATTCCAAACATATATG
>AWOL01S0076850.1:12072-30047 GCA_000715115.1 Nicotiana otophora | reverse complement strand
AAGTGTGAGGTGAATTTGTAGAAGCTCAAGACTGCATTTACTACGGCCTCAATGCTGGTGTTGCTTACAAGTTTCGGGTATTAAACTCTATATTATGATACATCATGTATTGGGCTTGGCGTGGTGTAGATGCAAGATGGTAGGGTGATTGCCTACGCGTCTCGACAGTTGAAGGTTCATGAGAAGAATTACCCTGTACATGACCTAGAATTGGTATCTATTGTTCACGCGTTGAAGATTTGGAGGCAATATCTACACGGTGTTCCATGTGAGGTCTGTACCGACAATCGGAGTCTCCAGTATCTGTTCTAGTGGAAAAACCTTAGTTTGGAGCAGTGAAGATGGTTAAAGTTGCTGAAAGACTATGAGATCACCATTTTGTATCATCCCGAGTAGGCCAATGTGGTGGTCCATGCCTTGAGTACAAAGGCTCAGAGTATGGGCAATTTGGCATAATTTGCGGCAGCAGAGAGACCACTAGCCATGGATGTTTAGGCTTTGCTAGTCAGTTTGCGAGACTGGAGTTTTCAGAGCCTAGTCGGGTTCTTGCTGTAAGGCCCCATAAAACTTTACCTAAAACAACCTGAGGTTTCATGGTGCCGAGGTAGGCGTATGTGTTAATGATAGTTGGAGAAATATATTTGGAACAATTGGGCATTTCTACGGCCTATTATGCGGCCACAAAATTACTCTGCAGGCCGTAGCATGGCCGTAGAGTGAAGTAGTCATTTGGGCCATTTTTGGATGTTATTTCGCGTCCCATTATGCGACCGCACAACGATTTTGCGGGTTGCACAATGATCGCAGAGCCAGCTTGGAAATTTTGCGGAGCGAGGTTCTGCGGCAGATTATGCGACCGTAGAACACGTTTGCGGACCACATAACGGCCGCAGATGGGGGTTCGCATATCCCATTTCCGAGCTTCATTTTTGGGTTTCTTTAACCCGACCCCATTTCATTATTTAGACCCTATGGACCATTTATGAAGGGAGAACTTGATATTTGGAGAGAAAAAAGGCTCTAGAAAGGGAGAGAGATCTTCAATAAATTATTCCCCAATTCTTACTCAAACTCTTGGAAGAATTAACAAGGGAAGCACACTAGGCCTTCATCCTAGAGGTAAGATTCTACACCCTATCTCTTAATTTCGAAATTTAACTATAAATGGGCAAGTAGTAAGATAATTCATAGGTATAGGAGCAGCTTATTTTGCATGCATGATTAATCATGGGATGTAGGGAGATTGTTGGGCTAAAATAGTAAGGAATGGGTTGTGGGATGAAGGAATCCCCCATAAAAGGACCTTGAAACCTTAATGTACACCTAGTGCTTGATAAAATGCTGAAATGAGCTAGAACCATGATCATCTTCCTAATTTTGGTTCAATTTGCTACTTTTCTAAAATAGATTGAAGTTGCTAAGATTTTCAGAATATTTAGAGTTAAGGAAGCTCAAGTAAGGTATATTGGCTAAACGTTTCTCTTAACATTTAACCCCACAATATCCATGTATGTCCCGAATTGCTTATTGTGAATCGATTACCTGGATAAGCCGGTGTCAAAATACACCTGTGATCAATATGAAATTCAAATGCTCTTTTTATGTTGTACTACTATTGAGAATGTGTTCCAAGTAGGGAATGCATATCTAAATATCTTGACCTCAAGTTGTGTTTCAAAGGAAAGCTAATAGAAGCTTGTGTAAGAAATCGTAATGTGCCTAAAACTCCTATTTGCTCAAATGTGTGCTTAAATGACTTGAATAGAAATGCCTTTTTGTTGGAAAGTCCATGACGGTTGAACGTAAAAAGGTGTGCATGAAATACGAATCACGTAATGCAAAATATGAAATGTGAAATATGAAACACGGCAGATGTGCCAAGAGAAATAATACAATTGTGACCATTAGTGCCAATTAAAGGAAGAGATGTGCAATAAATATGAAACGGGGTGATTAATAGAAAGGGGTGATGTCTCACATGAGACGGCCTACCTGATAGGGTCATGATCGGATGCCATTCCGCAAACATGGTGGTGATTGTGTTAGAATTGTAATTGAAATTGTGATTTGGTTGATGTATCACATGTGACGGCCTAGCCGATCGGGTCGTGATCGGACGCCATGCCGCGGACATGACGGTGACTGTGTTAGAATGGTAATTGAAATTGTGATTTGGCTGATGTCTCGCATGAGACATCCTAGATGATCGGGTCATGATTGGATGCCATATCGCACACATAGTGGTGACTGTGTTGGAAATCATAATCAAAATTGTGAATTGTGATATACCGGTACCAAAGATTTCCCAACTTAAAATTTGGAAATTTATTAAAACTTATCTTATCTCTAATTTGATATTTGGTAATTGTTTGAGGCTTTAACTGATATTATGACTCTCCTTACTTGCATTACTGCTCGTTTCTTTGAGAGAGTGTTTAATCATATATACTACTACTATTCAACAGTACCAACGTCCCTTTTGCTGGGGGCGCTGCATCTTTAATGGATGCAGGTGGTTCCACAGTATGCGACATTGATGAACGATAGCACTACACTCTTTTCCCAGTTGATTTGGTGAGCCCCACTTCACTCGGGGTCATGTATCTTTTGTTCATTTTATCACCATGTTTTGAGGTATAGCCGGAACCTTGTTGCCGGCAATATCATTGTACTCTTTTGTATCTAATAGAGGCTCCGTAGACATAGCGCGGGTGGTATGTTGGTATGGGGAAAGTGAAATTGGTAGTGTTGTAATTGTATCACATGTTCCACATCAAACTATGAAAGAGTATGCATTTTGAAACTTATAAATGATGTAACTACTGATAACGAGTTTGAGTTGTTGTTTACTTGATCCTCCTCACCGCTTAATTAATGAATTGTATTTTAATATTATTCTTGAATAAGTTCGGGTAGAAGGTAATTTACAAGCTTGCTCGGTCCGGTTATCTCGGTTGAGCGTCGGTCATGCACCCTGACTTTGGGGCGTGACACTTGCTTGTGTGGTTTCTCGGTCTTCTCTGTATGAGCGCATTAGAGCGCGTCAGTATGACGACCCCTATTTGCTCGCCCTTAAGGAAATAATGCAGAACAACGATGCCAAGGAGGTTTCTATTAGAGATGATGGGGTTATGAGAATGTAAGGCCGGATATGTGTTCCCAGTGTGGATGGGTTTCATGAGTCTATCCTTGAGAAGGCTCACATTTTGTGGTATTCCATTCATCCAAGTGTCACCAAGATGTATAAGGATTTGAGTCAACACTATTGGTGGAGAAGAATGAAGAAAGATATAGTAGAGTTTGTGGCTCGGTGTTTGAGCTGTCAGCAGGTGAAGTACGAGCATGAGAGGTGGGGCTATTTGCTTCAGAGACTTGAGATTCCAGAGTGGAAGTGGGATCTTATTGCCAAGGATTTCGTTGTTGGGCTCCCACATACTTTGAAGAAATTTGACGTAGCGTGGGTTATTGTGGATAGACTGACCAAGTCTGCACAGTTCATTCCGGTTGTGAGTACATATTCTTCAAAGCAGCTGGCTCAGATATATATCCGTGAGATTGTTCGTCTCCATGGTGTGCCGGTGTACATTATCTCCGATCGAGGCACGCTCTTCATATTGTATTTTTGGAGAGCTGTGCAATATGAGTTAGGCACACAAGTTAAGTTGAGTAGAACATTTCAAACTCCAGAAAGACTGGCAGTCCGAGCGCACCATTTTGATCTTGGAGGATATGTTGTGTGCCTGTGTTATGGATTTAGAAGGCGTTATTGTCAAAACCCAAATCAGAGGGCCGCGAAGGGCACCCTATGCCTTACTCAACCAACTACTAGCGTAACGTATCTTTCTTATCACACCATCATGGGTAAATAGGATAGAAGGACCATCATGAGATAACCAGAATAAATCGTAAAGTAATAGTAGACATAGGACGATCCAGCATGATATAGAAACTTATACATGTGACATAAGGGCCTATAAGGCCGACATGATCATTTGTACACTCAGAACATAGGCCGACAAGGCCATACAAGTAACCATATACATGACATCTGTCTACAAGCCTCTAAGAGTACATAAAAATCATAATGGTCGGGACAGAGCCCTGCCATACCAATTAATACATGCCCAGAGCATACTGACCAAATAGGAAACTCCGGAGCAAGTGGAGTGCACCAACACCTTCCACTGAGTAGATAGCCTACTAGGATAACTATCAACCTATCTATCGGGACTTACGGGCATGAAACGCAGCATCCCTAGGCAAAAGGGACTTCAGTACTAATAAAGTACTGAGTATGTAAGGAATGAAAAGAAGTATATAAAATATGTGAAAGAAACATGGAGTAAATGGGTCAATTTGTAAGTCTGAATAGCTCAGTAATCATGAAATATTCATAGTGTCATGTATATGGTTATAAATGTCATATCATGCATAGGTATATGTGTACATAACATCATCAATCCTCTAAGGGCATCCCATCGTATCATCTCGGCCTCAGTGGGCGAAATGATAAACATATGCTAGTTGATTAGGTGGCTGGTGCATATATAACACAATAACCTTTCCCCATACCATATATACATATAATATACACGTATATAACGCCATCTTGTTCTGTGTCAATGTAAATATTTATATGAATGCAATGCATAATGAAGTAAGTCAATAAGATCTCTCGGAATGTCATAAGATAAATATGCCTTCGTTTAATATCATGAAATAAAATTTATCAACTTCTGTATTTTCTGACTCCCATGAACAGACAATATAATAACATCACACAAGGGGAATCAAGAACATAGGTGTCCCAATTACTTCTAAGAAATGAGTCCTTTGTGAAAGTTGCATGTTTGCTCGTTTCGTTTGTATCATATTGATCATGCCAAAAGGAAAGAAAAGATAGCCTTAACATGTCTTATCACAGTATATCCAATGAACAGGTTGAAATTGTCTCATCGCACTTTAATCTACAACGACGATAATAATTTTTTCGTTAAGCTACGAAAGATGCAACTATGTACAACAAACGACAAGCTTATTTATTATTAAAACCGGCAGCATCTCCCTTGTTTTTCGTTCTTTCCCCAAGTCCATAAAAAGAACAAGATCACATACGACATTCAACTATATAGTTCAGCACCACAACACACCGAACAGCCCAACAACACAATTAACCCTACACAACAACAAGTGCACAAATGTCACCAACAGAACTACTACTTAACACGATGAGCGGTAAGCTAGGATCGGAACCAAACCCCAACTCTTTTTACCATATCCCCTATACTTAAAACACCTTCAAACAGTCCAGAATATAATAATATATATTGATATGACATTCTAACCTTATATCCATCATAAAAGTAACATCAAACGACCCAACAAGATATTACAACAATATGGACAACTTCTGGGTACTGTGTGGTTGCTTATTCTCCTATTTAAAACATAATCAACATAATAAAAATATTTTCCAGCATAAAAACAGTACAAATATTATAACCAAGCCATTCCCCGCGATTTCCAGCCATATGAAGTCATATACACAACTCCAAAATAGTCCAATAAGACACAACAACCTCTTATACAACTTCAGGTTCTATCTTGTAACTCTTCATCCAAATAACTTAACCAACGCATATATAAGCTTGAACCCAAGAAATATATGGTATACCTACCTTAAATAATAATAAAAAACTCAAACCAAAGCTTCCCTTAGCTTATAAGCAACCTTAATGGCATCACAATATCATAGAGACTCTTTTCTTCACTTAGGCTATCTTTTGAGGATAGGTCTAGGTAAAACGACCTTGGATTAGACTCGGAACCTTGGAGAGATGTTAGAGAGGTGTTGAGTGAGTTTGGGAAATTTAATTTGTCTGAAATAGCCAAAAATGAGGCGTCCAACCCCGTTAAAATGTTCTAGGGCCGTCCACCACCTAAGTGGGTCCCATAGGGAGCTGCTAGTGTAGTCTCGCGAAAATGCGAATATTTCAATACTATGATGTCGTATCGACAAACGGTGTAATGTGTTAGAAACTAGACACATAAATATTCAATTTTTTAGGTGGAGAATCCTGTAATACCTTGTGTATTAGGAGAAGAGCTCTGCTACATTTGACCTAATTCCAGTACATTTATGAATGTAACTTGTGATGACCTTTGCCAACTTTTGTTCCACAACTCGCTTAGCTTCAAAACATAACACAAGACTATCATATGACTAAAATAAATCTTAACATAACCTTCTTATCATGTTAATAACCCTAGTCTCACCCCAAAAGTACATGTTATAAACTTGTCGACTTTCGACGAAACGTATTTTCTTCTATCCGTTTAGCTTCTAAGCCTTCCAACCCTTTTGGTACTTGTTATACATGTTCTTAAATATTAGTAACCTCCAAGGTAATATGATTGACTTACTTTATGTACTTTCACATATAATCTCATTTCTGAGCTTACATTAATTGACTTACGATGTACTATAACGTATGAAAACATGGGGTGTAACATCATTCACCCCTTTGGAACATTCTTCTTCGAATGTTGATTTATGTTCTTATAAATCTCATAACCTATAGCTCTTACGAATACTTTAATACTGTCCTTGCCATCTATGCAACTGTTCTGCGAATAAATCTGAAGGCCAGTGCATTCCCCCCTATAGGCCTCTTTCTTACACCACGACTTGTGGTCGGAATTCATCCAATCTCGTAACAATTGTTACCTTCTATCATGCAACTTGTACGACTTTGTCCTTGTATGTGCGACTATGTGACCCTTCTCTTCTTTTTCCTCCATCCTTTTAGCCAATTTCTAGGCCGCACTTTGTTTACATGTATAGAACTATGACAAGCTATCCTTCTAGGCATCTATAGGTGTACTGAAGTCCTTGCTTGGTACTTTGTCAAACTTACGACTATTTCTATATCTTCTTTCATAGCCTCGGTTTACTAAATCTAGGTAGGTTATACTACACTATAACACTTACTTCAATTTATTATTACCGAGATCTACTGCCCAACTTCAGGTTACTCTATCTCAGCTTACCTTATATGTATAAATCTAAGTCCTCTAATGCTACCTCATAACTGTTCATCTTAAGAATGATGGCGTAATATCATCTCATATCCTAATCTAAACTTATACTTTGTAACTTTTATCCATTCATTATTGATCCAGCTTAATATTGATCCATAATTAATCACTGATAAGTTGTAACCTCTTACGTAATACATTTTCACTACGGTACAAGTCGCATCGTGGAACATTTGAAGTGATTTGCCTGATCCACCTAGGGACGATACTATACTTCAATAACCTGAGTTCATAGCATGCCAATGTGATTCATCTTACAAGGGGGGTATTCTAATCATCGCAATTCATGAAAACTTTTTTCTTTAAATCATTACTCAATCAAAGGCATAAATGTCATCCTCTTATCTATCACAATTACACCCTTATTGTACTACCAAGGCAACATGTCATCTTTTTAATTGCTCATAGTCTTAGACTCCTCTGAGTTCATTCAGGCTATACTGAACTTTTTATAACTTAAGGAAACCATCAGCTCTCTTATTTTGATGGGCTTAATCCCGAGGCCTTATCTGTTCTTGTCACCTTCTCACTCATCTTTTCTAATCCTTACTCCTATCTAGCTAAAACCTTGTTGCTCTACCATACTTTAGCTTGCGACCTACACATATCTATTCATACTACTCGCAACCTTCCTTTCACTTGCTAGCACAATATACTTCCTTCCGTGCATTCTCAGTTGTCTTTAAATGTAAGCAATTACTTTTCCTGGTCATTCTGCCACTTACTGCATGGATACTTAGCTTATCTTAGTGTCCGCGAATACTGGAATTCCCTGTAACTCATATGATTTCAAATATCACTTTTGATTTTCGTTCATTAGTCACGATAGGTACCACTTTTTTATGGAGTGCATCCAATGTTGTAGTGAGACTATTATTACAACACAATTTCTTCTTCAAGTTACTATTCTTAGGTTGAAGCTTTCTTCCTTTTTTCCCCAGCTAGTCTTTCCTTGTAGTACTTAGGGAAGACCCTCCGAGTCTTGTAAAGTTGCGAGCTTATAACATCATATACCGAAGGGGAGGTGCCTCGGTGTATGTTGTTTGCTGATGATATAGTTCTGATTGATGAGATGATAGGCGGCGTTAATGAGAGGTTGGAGGTTTGGAGACAGACCCTCGAGTCTAAAGGTTTGAAATTGAGTAGGATTAAGACTGAATATCCGGAGTGCAAGTTCAACGATGTGACGTGAGAAGCAAACTTGGACGTGAGGCTTGACTCACAAGTCATCTCTGACAGAGGTAGTTTCAAAGTCCTTGGGTCAATTATCCACGGGTTGGAGAGATAGATGAGGATGGCATGCATAGTATATGGGTGGGGTGGATGAAATGAAGGTTATTGTCTGCAGTACTGTGTGACAGGAATGTGCCACTAAAACATAAGGGCAAGTTCTATTAAGAGGTGGCTAGACTGACCATATATTATGGGGTAGAGTGTTGGCCAGTCAATAATTCTCATATCCAGAAGATGAAAGTAGTAGAGATGAGGTTGTTCAGATTGATGTGTGGGAATACTAGGTTGGATAAGATTAGAAATGAAGATATTTAGGAGAAGTTGGGCATGGCTCCCATATATGACAAGATGCGGGAAGCAAGGGTTAGATGGTTCGGGCACGTGCAGATGAGAAGCCAAGATGATCCGGTTAGGAGGTTTGAGTGGTTGGCTTTGGTGTTATGAGAAGAGTAGAGGGAGGACTAAGAATTATTGGAGTGAACTGATCAGGCAGGACACGGCTCAACTTCAGATTTTTGAGGACGTGGCTCTTTATAGGAAGGTGTGGAGGTCGAGCATTAGGGTTGAGGGTTAGGAAGGAGTCGAGCATTTTTCTCCTTTGTTACAAAGGGGGGATTAGTCTCTTAGGGTATTGTCTTGGACTATTAGTGGTGTATGTTAACTCCGCACTATTTTTCCATTTTTTCACTGTACTGTGGCGTTATTACTGGTTGTTGTTATTACTTTTCCGTCTATTTTCTTTTTCCTATGATGCTTATATTATTTTTCTGATTTTTCTTGCTGTCACAGAATCTATTGTCTATTTTCGTCTCCTTGAGTTGAGGGTCTCCTAGAAATATCCTCTCTACCCCTATGGGGTAGGGGTAAGGTCTAAGTACATATGACACAGGCATCGCAAATGCAAAGCCTACCCCAACCCTAAGCCTATCGCAAATGCGACAACTGGTTTTCAAATGCGAACCTAGTAGGCTCGCAAGTGCGAGAAAGCAATCACAAAAGCGGCCTGCTCTAGTCCCAGCTCCCCATTACAAATGCGATCAGGGGTTCGCATAAGAACCCATCGCAAATGCGATATTAGTTCCGAAATTGAAAAAGTTGGTCCCCTAGCGCAACGTCACAAAAGTGAGTAGGATCTCCTAAATGCGGTAATCGCAAATGCGAGATCAGAACACCTACAAAAATCCTAACCTCTCTCAAACTCTTCCGGAAATTTCCAAAATTCAGCTGAGCCCACACGGCTCCACTCCAACAATTTTCACAAGTACATAATCATCATACGAACTCACTTGCGCGATCAAAATACCAAAATAATATCCAAACAATGAATTAGACAACAAAACACACGAAAATTACAATGAAACCTAACAATTGCAAAAAGACAACATACATCTAATTCCTATTAAACAAATTTGGAATGACACCAAATTTTGCAGACATGTTCCAAATGAAAAAATGGAGTCGTAAAAAGTCAGAAAACTAAAATCCGATCCCGATAGACATAAAGTCAAACTATGGAAACTTAGGAAAATTCTAAACCTTCAAATTGTCAACTTTCGCCAAAGTACCAAATCAGACTAGAAACCTCCGAATCCAATTTCTGGCATATGCCTAAATCCAAAATTACCATATGGCCCTATTGGAATAATCAAAACTTCTTCCCGAGGTCAAATACACAAAATTCAATCTTTGTCAACTCTTCCCACTTAAAGCTACCTAGTTGAGAATCATTCTTCCAAATCAATCACGAACTACTGACGAACCAAAACAAACGATACACACAAGTCATAATACACCATACATTTCTACGCATGACCTCAAACCACCTAAATGGATATAAATTGTCATAACAACTTGTCGGGTCAATACATTCTCCCCTACTTAAACATGTGTTGATCCTCGAACGGGTGAAGAATCGTCCCAAAGCCATCAAGTCACCATATAAACTCACCATGCCCTTAACCATGGGTGATCTCACTTCATCCCAATCTATAAATTTTGACAACACAATCTAATTGATGATCATTACCTTAACATTAGCTCACAACCCTTAGAACCCAATTTCCAACTTCCCAAAATAATTATGACACACGATTCTCTCATCTATATGCTGTATAAGTCAGTATTAAACTGCATCAAGCTGTAACCATATCCCAAGTGTATTCAAATGATATTCCACATAACTCAGATACACATAGCCATAGCTTCCAACCACAATAGTCATTCAAATAGAAAATATTGTACCGGTATCTAACATCCTATCAATAAAAACCTTGTTCCAAATCTCCGAACACAACCAATGATGAAAGAAACATACAGAAACTCATAATCCCCCATCACATCAACCAGTCATGGAGCCCTCTTCTATGGCAAGAATCAAAGCCAAACTCTAGGCTGAATAAAGACGCTATAGTTCCAAACATAGCTTAATCAAATTTGATGGCACTCAATTCAGGCCCAATAACTTCACCTCATCCAATACAAGCTTCTCTACCAATATGCCACATAAATCCTATATAGAGCCGCGTACCATGCAATAAGTGCATCAAACAAGCAACAAATTCGATGTACCCAATAATTAAAGAGAATCAAATGAGATAACTACCCCGCAAGCTCAACAGATACCACTATGAAGCGCAATGCAATGAAGCCATCACATATGGAAGAAAAATAACACAAGAATTAAGCCCAAAGGAT
Source organism: Nicotiana otophora (assembly GCA_000715115.1). NCBI lineage: Eukaryota > Viridiplantae > Streptophyta > Magnoliopsida > Solanales > Solanaceae > Nicotiana > Nicotiana otophora. Next base: position 19,022 of record AWOL01S0076850.1, on the reverse strand, counting down.
CATATCCCAATATAACTCTGATATGATGCGTGACCCAATTGAAACACCTGTACACATAGGATACGTTGAGCCGTGATGATCACAATAAACAACCATATACACATCAATAACAAACACGCGAAGTGTATGACCATAACAATGAAAAAATGGATAGCATAATATACCACAAATAGAAAGACCACAACAAAGGCGCAATCAACCATTCAACACCCCGAGAATCATCTCGCTCGCATTTTGCCACAAGGCCCCCAATAGAATCTCATCAGGTAAAAGTGTGTTGGGTAGACAAATACATTATGTGTTGGGTAGACAAATCCGACCTGATGTAGAATACACATTCTCATTAGGCCCACCAATGGCCTCCAAATCAATTTCGATCCTCCCAAAATAGGTAGATAATAATAGACATTTGCACAATAATCCATCTATAACACATGCCTATGAGAATCCTTTTCGTCTTCAAATCCCTAGAATACCATAATCTACCAATCCCAACTACATTATTCAAATTACTGACATATTCATCATACACAATCGTTCCACGAGACATACTTCCATAATTCCTTATTNAATCAATCGAGCCATTAGCGTAATACATGTCAGGCATCTGCAAGTCAAAGCACAATGCGCCTTTTGGAGTGCGTACCCTTCTTAGGTGGTACCAGATAATGATAGAATTCTTCTAAACATCTGAAACCGTCCATGCTATCTAGAACTCATGACCCTATACAGGAGAAAAATCATAACACGCAACATGTTCCTTATGTCGCTGGCAGACATCCTGCCCAAGCTGTCCTCGACACTATCAAGAACTATTCGAAACCCGTCCACACATAAATAAGCAATCAGAACTGAATTTTCCCATTTTAACCAAGTTTCGCAAGCCGTCAAACCCAAGTGTATTGACACAAAACACCAGTAAAGCATCACCACACAAAAGGAACCAATTACTTTATTACTATGTTGACCCTACACTACCAAGCTGACCAATCTCTTCGAATCCTCCTCAACTTGCCTTCAAGTTAACACTTCCTCTTGCCATAAGGCCCCATAAAATTTTACCTAAAGCTAGGGGTTTCGTGGTGCCGAAGTATGCGTATGTGTTAATGATAGCCGGGGTATGGACTTTTTGGGTTGAACAGTACACTAGGGAGTTGAAGGAAAATGCTTTGCAGAAAAAGGCATTTCTACGTACCACTATGCGGCTACAGAATCGCCCTGCGGGCCGGAAAGTGGTCGCAGAGTGAGGCAGTCAATTGGGCAACTTTTAATTTTCATTTCGCGGCCAATTATGCTACCACAAAATGATTTCACTGGACCGTACATCAATCACAAAACCAGCAGGGAGAATGTTTGGAGGAAAGTTCTGCGGCGCAATATACGATCGCAGAACGGGTCAGTGGTGCCTAGTTTTTGAGGGCCATTTCGCTGAACACAAAAGCATTATGCGGTCGTATATGCGACCATAGACCTATGTTGGGGCTCTTATTTTTGTAATTTTTGAACCTAAAGCCATTCTAATAAAACACCCTTGGGATCATTTTAAAGGGGAAAACATATATTTCTAGAGTGAGGGAGTGTCATAGAGCGAGAAGAGGAGTTCCTAAGCTTCATCCACCAATTATTACTCCAATCTTGGAAGATTAATAAGGAAAGCACACTAGGCAATTAGTATGATAATTCATGGGTATGGGAGTTGTTTATTTTGCATGCATATGTTATCAAGGGATGTAGGGAGATTGTAGACCTAAAAATGATAAAGCATGGGTTGTGGGATGATGGAATCCTCCATAAAGGACCTTGAAACCATAATATGTACCTAGTGTTTGATAAAATGCTTGAATGAGCTAGAACCATGATCATCTTCCTAATTTTGGTTCAATTTGTTACATTTCTAAAATAGATCAATGTTGCTAAGAATTCCAGAACATATTAAAGTCTAAAGAAGCTCAAGTGAGGCATGTTGGCTAAAATATTCTCTTAAAATTGAACACCATAATATCCATGTAAGTCCTGAGTTGCTCATTATGAATCGATGAACCCAGATAAGTTGGTGTCAAAAGACATGTTTGATCAATATGTAATTTAATGCTCTTGTTATGTTGTACTACTATTTGAGAATGTGTTCAAAGTATGGGTTGCATATCTAAATGCCTTGACTTCAAGTTGTGTTTCAAGTGAACGCTAATGAAAATTGTGTGAGAAACCGTAATGCGCCTAAGACTCCTACTTGCTCATATGTGTGATTATATGTCTTGAATAGAAATGCGTTGTTGTTGGAAAGTCCGTGATGATAGTTGAAAGTAAAAAGGTGTGCATGAAATATGAAACATGAAATACGAAATACGTAATGGGCAATGTGAAATATGAAACACGGCCAACGTGCCAAGAGAAATAATACAATTGTGACCACTAGTGCCAATAAAATGAAGAGATGTGCAAGAAATATGAAACGGAATGATTGATAGAAAATGATGATGTGTCACATGAGACGTCCTAGCTGATCGGGTCGTGATCCGATGCCATGCCGCACACATAGTGGTGACTATATTGGAAATTGTAATCAAAACTATGAACAATGGTATATCGGTACTAAAGGTCTCCCAACTTAAAATGTGGAAATTTACTTGAAAACTTATCTCATTCCTAATTTGATATTTGGTAATTGCTTGAGGCTTTTACTGATATCATAATTGTCCTAACTTGCATAACTGTTCATTCTTATGAGAGGGTGTTTAGTCATATATACTAGTACTGTTAGACAGTACTAACGTCCCTTTTTTGGGGGCTCTGCATCTTTCATGGATGTAGGTGGTTCTACAGTATGATGAACTGATCAGTGATAGCGACACACTCTCTTCCCAGATGACTTGGAGTGCCCCACTTCACTCGGGGTCATGTATCGTTTGTTTACTATATCATTATGCTTTGATGTATAGCCAAAGCCTTGTTGACGGAACTATCACTGTACTCTTTGTATTAATTAGAGGCTCCGTAGACATAGTGTGGGTGTATATGGGTGCTGGGAAAGTCAAACACATTATGTTGTGTTTTGATCACTTGTTCCACTTCAAACCATGAGAATGTATGCATCTTAAGACTTATTAAATGAACTAACTAATAGTAATGAATTTGGTATTGTCTACATGATCTCATTATTGGTTAATTAACAAAGATACGTGTTCTCTTTAAATCATGGGAGAGTTTGGGTAGAAAGAATTCAACGGGCTTGCTTGACTAGGTTCACTCGGTTGAGCGCCGGTCGCGCTCCCCGAGTTTGGGGCGTGACAAACTTGGTATCAGAGCGTAAGGTTTTAAAGTGTCCTAGGATGTCTCGGGGCCATGTCTAGTAGAATCCTTCTTATCGGTGTGTTGTCGAACACATCTATAATTAGAAGGCTACTTGGACATTTAGGAATAATAACCTTCTTTGATGTTCTAGATCATGCGATAAAGATGATTGTATGATTGTTCCTCCTTTAACTCGTGCATTGCTCTAACTTTCAGTAAATGGCGCCTAAGAAGAAGGCAAGAACTGGCTAAGAAGCCGATGTTACCCCAGGAGTGGCAGTTGTTTCTATCATTGATGATGCAGGTGAATACCCGAGGGGTGAGGATATTCCCCTGATTACTACACCGCCTGGTTTTACTATTCCTACTCAGGGTGCACCAGTTCCTACACCTGATGAGGGTGCAACAAATCCTCCACTTAATATTCTGGTTCCACCTCCAGCCCCAGCTTCCGGTCCCGATGTTTGAGATGTGTGAGGACTCCCGTGAGGAGGGGAGGCCTTCGGCGAGGTGGAGTGAGTTTCCCGACACTTTCATGGATCATTTTTTGCCTGTCGAGACTAAGGCTGCCCGTGCTGCAAAGTTTGAGAACCTGAGACAGGGTAGCAAGAATGTGTGGGAGTACCATATGTAGTTTGCTTTCATGGATCATTTTTGCCTGCCGAGACTAAGGCGGCCTATGGTGAGATATCCTAGCCGATCGGGTCGTGATCGGACGCCATGCAGCACACATGGTGGTGACTGTGCTGGAAATCGTAATCAAAATTGTGAATAGTGGTATACCGGTACCAAAGATTTCCCAACTTAAAATTTTGAAATTTATTTAAAACTTATCTTATCTCTAATTAGATATTTGGTAATTGTTTGAGGCTTTAACTGATATTACGACTGTCCTTACTTGCATTACTGCTCGTTTCTTTGAGACAGTGTTTAGTATATATACTAGTACTATTCAACAGCACTGACATCCCTTTTGTCGGGGGTGCTACATCTTTAATGAATGCAGGTGGTTGCACAGCAGGCGACACTGATCAGCGATAGCACTACACACGTTTCCCAACTGATTTGGTGAGCCCCACTTCACTCGGGGTCATGTATCCTTTGTTCATTTTATCACTATGTTTTGAGGTATAGCCGGAGCCTTGTTGCCGACAATATCATTGTACTCTTTTGTATCTAATAGAGGCTCTGTAGACATAGCGCGGGCGGTATGTTGGTATGGGGAAAGTCAAATTGGTAATGTTGTAATTGTATCACATGTTCCACATCAAACTATGCAAGAGTATGTATTTTGAAACTTATAAATGTTGTACCTACTGATAACGAGTTTGAGTTGTTGTTTACTTGATCCTCCTCACTGCTTAATTAATGAATTGTATTTTACTATTATTCTTGAATAAGTTCAGGTAGAAGGTAATTTACAAGCTTGCTCGGTCCGGTTATCTAGGTTGAGCGCCGGTCACGCACCCTGAGTTTGGGGCATGAAACTTGCTTGAGTGGTTTCTCGGTCTTCTCTGTATGAGCGCATTAGAGCGCGTTAGTATGACGACCCCTACTTGCTTGCCCTTAAGGACACAATGCAGCACGGCGATGTCAAGGAGGTTTCTATCAGAGATGATGGGGTATTGCGCATGTAGGGACGGATATGTGTGCCCAATATGTATGGGTTTCAAGAGTCTATCCTTGAGGAGGCTCACACTTCACGGTATTCCATTCATCCAGGTGTCACCAAGATGTATCAGGATTTGAGTCAGCACTTTTGGTGGAGAAGAATGAAGAAAGATATAGTTGAGTATGTGGCTCGGTGTTTGAGTTGTCAGGAGGTGAAGTACGAGCATCAGAGGTCGGGAGATTTGCTTTAGAGACGTGATATTCCAGAGTGGAAGTGGTATCGTATTACCATGGATTTAGTTGTTGGGCTCCCACAGACTTTGAAGAAATTTGACGCAGTGTGGGTTATTGTGGATAGACTGACCAAGTCTGCATATTTTATTCCGGTTGTGCCTTATATCTATGAGATTGTTCGTCTCTATGGTGTGCTGGTGTACATTATCTCCAATCGAGGCACACTCTTCACATTGTATTTTTGGAGAGCTGTGCAGCGTGAGTTAGGCACAAAAGTTAAGTTTAGTAGAACATTTCAAACCAAAGACAAACGGGCAGTCCGAGAACACCATTCTGATCTTCGAGGATATGCTATGTGCCTATGTTATGGATTTCTGGGGTTCATGGGATCAGTTTCTATTGCTTGCAGAGTTCGCCTACAACAACAGCTACATGTCGAGTATTTAGATGGCTCCTTAGAAGGCCTTATTGTCAGAATCCAAATTGGAGGGCCGCGAAGAGCACCTTGTGCCTTACTCAACTGAGTACCAACGTAACATATCTTTCTTGTCACACCATCATGGGTAAATAAGAAAGAAGGGCCATCATGAGATAACCAGAATACAACGTAAATGAATACTCGGCATATGACGATCCAGCATGATATAGAAACTTAGACATGTGACATAAGGGCCTATAAGGGTGACATGATAATTTGTAGACTCAATACATAGACCGACAAGGCCATACAAGTACCCATATACACGACATCTGTATACAAGCCTCTAAGAGTACTTAAAAATCATAATGGTCGGGACAGGGCCCCGCCATACCAATTAATACATGGCGAGAGCATACTGACTAAATAGGCAACTCGAGAGCAAATGGAGTGCACCAACACCTTACACTGAGCAGATAGCCTACTAGGAGGACTGTCAACCTGTCTATCAGGACATACGGCATGAAATGCAGTGTCCCCGGGAATAAGGGACTTTAGTACTAATAAAGTACTGAGTATGTAAGGCATGAAAAGAAGTATATAAAAGACGTGAAAGAAACATGCAGTAAATGAGTCAATTTGTAAGTCTGAATGGCTCAGTAATCATGAAATCTTCAGTGTTATGTATATGGGTACAAATGTCATATCATGCATAGGTATATANGTATAAATGTCATATCATGCATAGGTATATGCGTACATAACATCATCAAGCCTCTGAGGGCATCCTACCATATCATCTCGGCCTCCATGGGTGAAACCATAAACATATGCCAGTTGATCAGGTGGCTGGTGCATATATAACACCGTAACCTTTCCCCATAACACATATACATATAATATACGCGTATATAACACCATTTGTGAATGTTGCATGTTTGCTCGTTTCGTTTATATCATATGGATCATTCCAAAAGAAAAGAAGAGATAGCCTTGACATGCCTTATCACACTTTATCCAATGACCACGTTAAAATCGTCTCATCGCAATTTAATCTACAACAACGATAATAATGCTATCGTTAAGCTACGAAAGATGCAACTATCGTACAACGAACGACAAGCTTATTTATTATTAAAACGGGCAGCATCTCCTTTGTTTTCCTTTCTTTCCCCAAGTCCATAAAAACAACAAGATCACATTCGACGTTCAACTATATACTTTCAGCACCACAACACTCCAAATAGCCCAATAACACAATTCACCATACACAACAAGTGCACAAATGTCACCATCAGAACTACTACTTAATACGACGAGCGGTAAGCTTGGATTGGAACCAAACCCCAACTCTTTTTACCATCTCCCATATACTTCAAACACCTTCAAACAGTCC